>CAWUFW010019818.1:0-172583 GCA_963921515.1 Calotriton arnoldi
ACATCACATCTTCACACTACACCTGCTCCCGCTGTAATCAGGCGTCGTAGCACAACCGGGCGGCATTAGGCCTCCCGGTTGGGACCCCAATGATGAAGCATGACACCAACTAGGTTGGTGTGTGAGGGTCTTTTAAATATACCTAATGGTCCTTGGACTTACCACACATAGTGATTGATAGATCTCCACTATTTCAGGGTCCGTCCATATTGTTTCTTTATATTCATTATACGACTGAACACAGTAAAAGGAATCGAACAATATTAGTGTGGGGAATTCTCGATCTGTACTTTCAAGTGCCAGTTTGAATGCTTGTAGTTCAGCTCGCTGAGCTGTACAATCTCCTAGAGACTGAGTTTTTGTGACCATAGGTCTGAAGATGCCATTTCGCATGCGACCTTTAACGATTGTACACGCTGCACTGTAAGCTTGCTTACTCCCTGTTGCGGGTTGTGCGGATCCGTCAGTGTAAATTATAAATTCGTACTGATCGAGAGGCAGAATTTCAGTAGGCAGAGGACATTCTTGTTCATATTGCAGGAATGCTTGTGTTTTTAAATCTGGATCAAAAACATATTCAACATCTGTTGCAGCAAGAGAATTAACCCATTGTATCCATCTTGGATGTAATGCTTTAGCATTTGGAATGCTTGCTTTTGTTCCGCTTCTAAAGCTGGTACCAGGGTTACGACAATAATGCGTTTCCCTTGGGCTAAGGCTCTTTCTTTTGCTACAGCGGTTTGAACTGCTGTTAGAATTTTTTCAGTTGAACTGAAGCGCATTTCCGCTTGTGTGTACAAATGAGATTTGTATGCTATTGGTATTTTCTCACCCTCATTGAAGGTTAAGTAGGTGAATCCGCATTGACCCGAAATTATTCGGATCACCAAATTGCGTTGACTTACGCGTGTTTGTAAGTGATTTGTTGCTAACATGTTAGCCTGGAGTGAACGCAAGATTTCTGTGTGTTCCTGTGTCCAGTTTCTGATCGAAAAATCAGGTTTGATTAATGCGTAGAGAGGTTTAACCCTTTCTGCGTAATTTAGAATGTATGTTCTTCCAAAGTTTAGGAAACCCAGGATGGATTGTAAGTTTTTTAGCGTTTTTGGAGGTTGGAGCAGCGCACATTTCTCTAGAAAGTTAGCTGCCAAGCTCTTGCCTTCACTTGAAAGCTCATATCCTAGAAATAGGACATTGAGATGGGCAATTCTGGACTTTTTAAAGTGGAACTTGTAGCCCTCAGAGGCGAAACCCAGTATAATGGTGCTCACCCTGTTCAAGTGTTTTTCCAGGTCATCGTCTGTCAGATAGATGTCATCGACATAGGACAATGCCTCATTGTCATAAATTTGTAGTAACTCCGTTACCCTCGCTGAGAATAAACCTGGGCTGTTTTTGAACCCTTGTGGGAGTCGACAAAAGTGACGCTGGGTCCCTATTATGGAGAATGCTGTTAAGTACCTGCTTTCAGGTGCTATGTTTTGACAAAAGAAACCGTTTGAGATGTCTAATGTTGTTTTATATTTTTTACGCACAATGTTATTCATTAATGCTGTGCTATGTGCATTTTGCACTGCAAAAGTTTTAGAACAAGTGTTTAGGTGTCTGTAATCCAAAACTAGACGATATGTATTGTCTGGTTTGGAGACAGGAAACAAAGGATTGTTCATTGAGGAGGTGCATGTTTCAATCACCCCTTGGTATTCAAGTTGATCTAAGATCTCCCTGACCTGTTTTTAGCTTCTTGCTTTATTGGGTACTGCCGTTGTGCAGTTGGTTCATGTTTCAGATGTATTTTATGGTGAGGTGAATCCTCATCCCATCCTACATGATTTTTATATAATGCTGGGGCCTGGGCCACTGCCCATTTCCTGGCATATGTATATTTTAGATGTATAGGAATATGGTTGGAGAAGGCAGGCATAATAATGTCCTCGCCATGTGGGCACTCCCTGACAAATTGTGGTGGCCAGTCCTTTTCTGCTAGAAGTATGTCATAGCCCTTTGATAGTCTTTCCCAAAAAGTGCTTTCACCTGTCTAGGTTTGTCTCCCTCCATCTGGAGTGTTATTTCATATAACTTTTGTGGAGTACTAACCCTGGTGTCTACAGTCTCAACTGTGATGTACTCATTCAAGTCCACTATCTCCAGAAGTTCCTTCAGGTTCTGGCGAACTATTGTGACTTCTGCTGCACAGTCCAGCATTGTCTGAGCCCATTCTCCGTTCTTGAGTTGTGTTCTCAGTATTCTCGGCATGTCTGATCTTCAGACCTTCTACTTTCTTTTTGGAGAATTGAGGTTTTACTTTGGTTTTTGGAGCGTGTTTGTCGTCTTTCGATTTCACGCGTTCTTCTCTATGTTCCGATCGTCCTCTTCTTTCTGAAGTCTGTGATGAGATCTGAAAGGGACGAGAGGAACGTGTATCAGTATCTTGATACCTGTCAGGTTTTCTCAAATTATCCCTATTCCTGAGGTTATACCTCCTTTCAGAGGGCTCCTTTTGAGGAGACCTACCTCTGGATTGAGAACGTTTCTCATTTGATTTTTGTTTAGTAGACTCCCACTTCTTTTTAGAAGATGTAGGAGTTTGTTTAATTGAGTCCTTCTCAGGACTTTCAGCTAGCTTAGGTTTCACTGGTCTTCCACCCAAACTATCTCTGCCTAATTCTGCATAAGATTGTTCAATTATTCTGGGTAGCTCAGTTTGATGTTCTGTAACATCAAATTCCCTTAATTTTTGGCGGATCGCCACTGCTGCTGCCTCCCCTTTAATATTAGATAATATTATTGTTGAGACCTGGTCGAAATTTTTCAGTAATTTCATACCTAAATTCAGAGCAGGCTCTGCCCCGTATTCATTTTGAATTTGTTTCAGGACATCCGGTATTACCGCAATTGACGGAATGCCATGTGTTTTAGTATAGATGGCAGCAAAGACTGAGCCCCAAGTGGTGCAGTCTTCCAGTTGTGGTGTGATCCCCATTGGTAAACTGATTGTCAGTATTCTGTGTTTCTCAATCGGGCTAGTATTTGGAAATACAGCTTCGATTTGAGTAATTTTTTGAGCTATCCAGAATGGAATTTGCTCACGTTTTGTGGGCATTTTACCCATGACTGCATATAGAGTCTGTGGTGTAATTTTTAGTGTATTCCCCTGTTGGGGAGTTGGATTTGGAATTGTTAATGGTTGCTGGACTGTAAAAGTCCGCATGACATATTGGACCAATTGTCTGTAGATTTTTATTAACTCTGTGAGTTGAGTAAGTAATTCCTCGTCTGACATCTCTTCAATGTCAGGATGAGGTGTGTAGCCGGCTAGAATCGGCCATGTTGCTCCTGGTCTACCTAGTGGACCGAGCCTGGTAATGTTTTTGTGACGTTTTAGGGCGCCTTTAAACCAGAGCTGATGCTCCTGGTATGTTAGTGGAATTTCAATATCCTCGAAAGGAATATATTCCTCTGGTGGATCATCTTCTTTGTAGAAGTGAAACATGTGTGTTACTGAATTGGATTCAGGAAATATTACCCATGAATAGAATACCTCAGTCTGAAAGGATTCATGTGCCTCTATCACGAAAACTGCTCTACCGCCTCTTGGTGGTAGGCCATGTTTTAGAGTAATGGCTCTTCTTAAGTTTGGAGCGATGTTTGACACCCTCCTCGGTTTCATTTAAACCTGTAATGTTAAAAACTGCTGCTTGGGCTGGATCAGCCGCAGCTCCACCGTTTCCGGCGTCATTGTCGGAGTCAGGCATTTTTTTTGGTTTTTAAAAAAAAATGTAGAACAAGTTTCAAGGAAACAAAGATTAGGTGCACAATATTTTGGAACACTGTATCCTTCAACGTTGAGCAAACCAAACAGCTAATGTATAGGGTATTGCCCTATGTAGCCTTGGTGGATACTTAACCCTGCCCACTCCAGACATCTTTTGGAGTATATGGGTAGGGGTCTCTGAGAGAAAAAAGCACGGCTGAGTTACTCAGTATCTAACGTTGAATTACCGCCTTACCAAACCGTTGGGCGCCATGTAGTGTAGCTCCTATTTCCCTAATAGGCTCTGCGCATTGGAATAATATATCCTATAGGTTTGACATAGGACTAAGGTCAGTATGTCCCTATCGAGTATATTAAACTTAATTACTTGTGCCAGCTAGCTCAGAGGCCACTAGAAACTCCTTGACAACAAGAAGGGAGTAGTTTCTGGCAGCCGCAAAACATGACCACTTTGTTTCCCTTTAGAATCAGAACGTGTCCCAGAGTCGTGGAAACAATAGATAACTATTTCACTCAGCTCAATCGTGCATGCTTAGTTTTCTCCAAGTTACACAGAAAGAAATAGACGGGCGTTTCAATAAAAGATTTATTGAACAGTCTTGTTTCTGGTGTAAGTAAAATGTGCTGTTACGATCACAAGACAGTATGCGAGATAAATAATGTACAGTGTGAGCAGTAGAAATAAATAATACTGCGATAGCATTATCTTTTAGTATATATGCATTTACATAAATAACACAGACTAAAAATGCGAGTACTCATACGATGCGTTTCTAATCTAGTTCTACCCCAATATACCTAACCTAGGTATAGGGAGAGGTATGAAGTATTCCTTACTATGGTATACTAAGAGTATGTTAAGTCTAGTATGCCAAGTATGCCAAGAGTCCCTCTAGGTTCTTATCAGCTCCATACCTGAAGAATGAGAGAGGTAGGAATCTCTTTGCCAGACTCGAACTCCAACACCCCGCAAGGGAAGTCAGATCACTGGAAGCTGGACTCTCTGCGTGCAGTGATGACAGTGTCTTCTCAGTGCGTCAGGCCGGGAAACGGGCTCCTCTGAAGTCGAGGTCTCCTCTAGTTTACAAGGGCTAGGGAAGGTATATTTATACCTGAGAGGTACCTCAGAATGTTAGCATTGACGTGGATCGGACAGCGGAAGACGACCTGAATGAACCCCTAAGGAATAATGGTTCATGCATAATAGATGAGTCCTTGAAGAAATCAATAGTCCTGTGCTAGGGAAATTCCCGAAGCCTAAGGGTCTGTTCTTCAAGAACTCGTTGTGACGTTAGGGTGGACGGATGTCGGAGACCATGCCTGTATTTGGAGTGCACGGTTTAATGCCTAAATAAGGACAGGGATTTTATGCCTATATAAGGGCAGCGCGAATTGTGCCTATATAAGGACATGATACTGGAAAGCCCGTTTATGGACACCCTAAGAGGAATACAACACACCGTCAACTTTGTACTTGCTGGTAATCTCACCCACCTTAAACACCACTCGCCTAAATCATAATAATGATTGTCTACAAACAATGTCTAAACTAGACCTTGGTATTCTTGTTGTTTTTTATCTCTCCCTCCCCCTTTCCCTTAGGTCTTTCTCCTCGGGATCCTTTGACCCGGGGTCCTTAACTGCATCTGGTTACCATCTGGTAATTGCTGAACCAGTATTGCGGTAGTGCCAGAGTACCTTTACATTATTCCTCGGTCCTGATGAAGTGCCACCAGACCCGTTAGGGGCTAACTAGGCACGAAACATGTCGACCTCATGCACCACACTAGCCCTATAAGATCATTATATCCAATTAGGGCCCACTTTTTTAGTTAAGCTAGTTCCCCTTGAGAATAAATACAATAGTTAAGGTTGCCCTAGACCTATTTTATCCTTCACACTCACTGCACTACTTAGCCCACACACTCGTACTCACCCTACGGCTTCATCATCAAAAGATCGCCGCCAAAGAGCCCCTTCGCAGGTGCCCGTCTGGCATTGCAGCGCCGGGCCAACGAGGAGCAGGCCCAATGATGAAGCATGACATCCTTCGGGGTTTGTGAGGGCACTTTTTAGAAAAGACCTTCTTTCCCTCCCTTCCCTTAGGAACTGCACACCCTCGTGATTCGCACTGTTACCTTGGAGCATGTGTGCAGGACCTGCTTAAATATAGCTCCTGGTTCCTCTTGTTTAAGAAGGTGCAATATATGCCACTGGCATGGCATGTAGTTCACATGTCCTGATAGTAAACCCTTGAAGACACTGTTTTTACTGTGGAAAGACTTGGTTCCCCAATTGGCGAGTACAGGATTCCATGTTGACCACTCAGCTGTGCTAACTCCTGAACAGTGTGACCACAGTGGATACTCCAAGGTATCAAACAACTTGTTATTTTAAGCCTGATTTGTATCTCAAGCCGAAATTAATGTAACTTTTTTCAGCGAGCAGCTTTTACAAAGCTGGCACTTTGTTGCCTTTAAAACTCCTGTGCCTTCCCGGGCACACATGGAGCCTGTTCCATGAGACAGCTTTCTGCCCTACTGGAGAGAAGTGTCAACGACTCTCAGGAAGGAGAACAATGAGGGGTTGCAGGACTACTGCAGGGAGCCCTTTAGGCAGGCTTGGAAGATGTGTCACACTAGGGAGGAGGGCTGCCCCATTGTTTCCCAGTTGCCAAACCTGTTCCCCCAGTGACGTGTAGCCCTGAGGTAGCCACACCCAAGGAGTGGGCTGGAGAGGTCTGACCACCGAGAGATGGTCTCGCCATCTTGGTAGTGGGCAGAATGGTGCATCCTGGGATAGACAGATGTCGCACTCTACAGAAGTGGTCACCAAGTGGGAGGGGACTTCATAGCCTATTGGCAATCAACCGCATTCTGCCCGGAGGGCATTTTCTGAGCATAAAGGAGGCACCCCTGGCACCCAGACCTTAGATCTCAAATGACTTGGAAGAAGGACTGCCCTGCGGCACCGAAGGACCAGCAAAGTAAGGCTGCACTGTCAAAGACTGCGCCTGTTGCACCTGGTAGCTGGCGAAGAGAGGGACTGTGCCTGCTGTGTTCTGCTCAAGGGGAAGCTGTCTCCAGAGCCCAGTCAAGCCAAGAGAACTCCAAGGGCCATCTGACCGGCCTCCTGTTCGCAGCACAGGGATACAACAGATGAAGAAGCCTGCTGGGGCAAGTTGGTAGCCCAAAGTCTTCGAGCTGCTATCACTGCTTCCGTGCAACACCAAGGACCAAGACCCAACGCACAGAGTTGCGCCGAGTTCGCTAAGCACAGGGATGCTTATAATATTTGCTTGGACCTTCAGAAGGTGAGTTATCGGCCCAGGAGGGATTGGTCTGTGACCGCAACAGCGAGCAAGTGGTAGTCCAGTGGCGACTGGACTTTGGCCAGACCAGAGAGGACTTTGTGGGATGTCGCCCCTTCACCATCTTCGTGGACCGAGGAATCCCTGCAGGAAGACCCCTTGACCGCGTCGCATCCACAGCATCCCTAGAGCATCTTCAGCATCCTTCATCGCTTGCATCAGGACCACTCCATAGGAATCAATGGCAATGCGGATAAAGTGTCTAGAACTGCTAGAGGACTGTTTCTTCTGTGGAGGAAACTGCTTCTAAGGACCTTGCTGGGCCCCTTGACTAGCTACCTGCCAGAGCTGGTCCCCCCCAAGTACTTTTAACCGACTGCATTTCTTTAAAAATGTTTGTGTCCAATTTGTTGCCTGTGCCAAGGCTTCTTCACAGTTGAGTGAAATTGCTGTGATTTATTATTGCTTGTAAAATCTATAGCTCCAAAACCCTTCAGTGGATCTTTTTCGTTCTAGTGTCTAAATTCTTATAACAATATAGTGTGTTTTTATAAATCGGTGTTTGATTTCTTGAGTGTTGTGTCGATTTCTTCAATTGTTTTGGTGCTGATTAAATGCTTTACACTTGTTCCTCTGTGTAAGCCTTGCTGCTCAGTGCCACAGCTACTCAGGATTGCGCTAAGGGTTTGTCAGACGAAACCGAAGGTTCTAAAGGGGTTGGTAAGTGTATTACACAGTGAGGTCGTACAACCACATCATTTAATACACCCCGCTTCCTCACACACTCCTTTTTACCTATGATGGTCTCAGAATATCATGTGATGCAGGTCATAGCTTTGCTATGTTTTTTTCTGCCACCTCATCCATCAAATGCTGGGAAGAGTGTATAGACTGGACCGTAGGAGGACCATGAGCTGTTACATTCACATGTTCATAGAATTCCTTGATGGCAGCTTGTGATTGCCTTCTAGCCTGGAGCAGCTAGCAACAGGTGGATTTCACTGTGTATCAATTTGCTATGAGTTGGTTGCTAAAATCACCCTCAAATTTCTATGCCTGCTCAATGAGAGGTAAACCAGGAACCCTCCACTCTTCTTAAGAATAAATCTTGCTCATTCCATTAGTCAGACAGTAACTTGGTCCTCATTGCAATCCTTCTCTCGGCGCTGCTTTCTGTATGAGCAGGACAGAGCTCAAAGTCGGTTTTGAAAGCACTGCATCAAAGCTTTCTGGGTCAGCCACGAAGTATCCTCTGCCCTCCTTCTCAGAGTTGCTTTTAGGGGAGCGGCTCTTATATCAAAACGTCAATTTAAAAACATAATTCAGTCATGTTGAGCAGCAGTTCCTCAAATGGATCTGACCTGGAATTTGGGGCACAAAGTGAGAAGATGTAGAATGTGGTGTAGAATGAATGGTTTGCTGTTAAAAACTGTGCCGGATGCATGGCAGGCGGAGATCCAGGAGGAGAGAATATGCGCCTTATGTCATAATGATGTACAGACTATTGAACATGTCACAGTTGCCTGTCTGGCTTTGAAACTTTATCAACAGAGATTTTTAAAACCACTTTAAAAATAATGGTACTGCAACGGCAAGTGCTGCAATGGAGTTGATAAATTGCCTAGTTATTGAATTAATGTGCTGTAAGATGTTTACATTTTTTAGCTCCTTTTTAAATTTGTATTAACTAATGTAATTTTGTATACTGTAGATCTCATTGTAAGATCTAAATCTTTAAAAAAAACTTGACTTGGGAGTCTCTCTTATAAGTCTGCAGGAGCAAATATTCTTAAAAGAACATCTTTCTTACATTTCATGGCATTCTTTTTGCTGGTTATGACACCTCCTGCAGATTCCTCATCACCCTCTCATCTCTCCTTAGGAGGATGACATATTTTTGTTCTTTTCATTTTTTTGTCTCCAGCCCCTGCATCTTTAGCTTCTTTGGGACTTTGGGAAAATACTGGTGCACCTGGTGTCTTTTATGCCCTCTCGGTGTCCCTTCTGGGAGCTTTAAGCTTTGTGCTTGATGTCCTGGAGCACTGTTGACGCTAGTATGGATTAAGTTCATAAAAAGAGCTTGCTTTGCCTTATCTAGGCATCTTTTCTTGGTGAAATATATTTCAGTTTTGAAACTTGGTTTATTAAATATGTTCCAGGTTCCAATGCTTGCATTAAATATTCTAGACTATATAAATTCAGGTTGAATAACCATGATGGCAGACAAGAGATACATCATTAATGTTTTGTTCTCCATAATGTTAACTCTGTGGAAATAGAAGAGGGGGCGTGTCCAAGATGCGACGTGAGCAGACGCTTTTACAGCTCGCTCCGCATCGCACCGCGAAATATCCTGACCCGAGCCATTCTATGATCGCCAGCAACTTATGAAATTGGCAGTGATCGATCCCTGGGTGTCCCGCGCTCGCTCTGCACCCCCCGGGGCTTTACCATAGTCACTGGGCGGAGCGGTGTGGACGCGGCGGCCTGGGTCTAGAGAACTGCGGCCCTTCCTCTCCAGACTGGAGCGCTGACGTGGCCGACTGCGGAGCGCCCGCATCGTATCCTCTGCCAGCCATCGCAGACTTGCATGTGCACAGCAGCTCACGGAGCTCGGTGCCGCGCGACACGGCCCAGCCGGGCGGTCTGTCACCACGCACCAACGGCACCGGGGGAAGGCCCCGCCACATTGCAGAGAGAGGATCATCGGCCGCATCAGGTAGGCCGCACCGAGCCAACACGCTTCCAGGTCCCCTTACTCCGGGATTGGCCGTGGGATGCCCGCGTGTGGGATTGGGCCCCCCCCCCACGTGGTGGAAATCCTTTGCAGCCCACTGCCGGCTCCACGAGGCCCAATTGTATTATAAGGGACGTCAGGCCTGACACGGGCCATTGCCTGGTGCTGCAACACGATCCCCCAGATCGCCACTGTTGCGCACAGTTCACGGGTGCCACGCGACTTAGACGACCTACCCATACAAGGGTGAACATCAGGCCCAATTCGGAACGGTTCCTACCAGTGTAATGTGATTCAATCCAAAGCGGCCAACCCACAAAGACTGCATTGGGTGGCGCCTTCGGCGCGCAACGCGGGCAGGCATTGGCACCCCTGCTCTGCTTCATCAGGACACTGCTTGCCCCCAAAAGCTACATAGCCAACCAAGTGCTCTGTCCTTTCTGCCCTGGCTGGCTACAAACGTTATCACACACTACTGCATGGCACTGTGGGTCGCTTAGGCGGTGTAGTTGACCAGACCGAGTCTTTCGACACATGCATCCTAGCCCTGACACTGGGTACGGACTGAGCGAGCCACACCGCGTCCTTGCCGTTCTCCCTAACTGAAGCGTACCGCAGCGCTGCGTGGGCATACGGTCCGACACGACTGCCCCTCTTTTCTTCTTAGGGCCTGTGCATCATCATCACTGCCATGACGGGCAAACCAAGAGCAGATAAGCAGCAGCCACTCACAAATGAAGCACAGGACCCGCCACCTGACACTCTGGGCTCGGCACAGACACTGGCAGTACAGCCCACACCCCAAGTGGACCTCTTGCACCGCTTTGACGAACTAATGGCGGCGGTAATGGACATTAAATCCACTCTGGTCCCCAAAATAGATACACTATGTGCTGAGCTGGGATTTCTGCGCGAGGATCATAAGAAACTGAATGGAGGACGTAGAATCGACGATAGCCTCTTTTAAACCATCTGTGTCCTCGTCGGTGGCCCAAATCAAAACTCTACAGGAAGAGGTGGAGTATCTCAGGAACCATGTCGACGACCAGGAGGGCAGATCTCGCAGGAATAATGTGCGCTTGGTGGGACTACCGGAACGCATTGAAGGACAAAGTATGGAACTGTACTTGGAAACCTGGTTTTCGGAAGTTATCCTTCAAGGCAAGTACTCCAAGTTCTTTTCTGTAGAGGGTGCCCACAGAGTCCTGGGGGGCCCCCCTCAACCAGGCAACCCCCCCCAGACTGGTGGTGGCACGCCTTTTCAATTACCGCAAAAGAGACCACATACTACAGGTCACCAGGGCCCATGGACGATTGAGAATGCAGAGGTCCACATCTACCCGGACTACACATTGTCGGTGCAGCGCCGTAGGTCCTCCTTCCTGGAGGTCAAACGCTGTCTCCGCAAGCATGACTTAAAATACGCTCTGCAATATCCTCTCTGCGTATACAGCATAAAGGCAATGAGGTCTTCAGCCATTCCCCCGAGGACGCCTTGACCTGGATAGAACAAAATGTAGTGGCGCCGGCCCCAAAAGCTACTTCTGGTCCCCGCCAGCAATGGAAAAAGGCCATGCATCGTGGGCGTCGAGGCCAAGCCCAAGGTCAGCGCCCCACGAAAGCTCAAGCGGCGAAGGAAAGAGAACAAGCTCTCAAGCAAGCAGAGAAACATGGCGCTTCTGCCTCCCCGCTACGTTCAGACTCAGAAACGGATGCCAAACCAGAACAGGAATACACCCTTTCTAACTCACAGCAATTACTCATGCTGGGTGATGGTCCCACCGTGACACCGCAAACCTCGGATGAACTGGGCTAATTGCCTGCAACTTAGGGACATACAGGTGACATCTTGTGAGGACTAGCGAAAAACTTTATATAGGAGAGCAACTTTACTGGTGACGATTATCCACAGTCTCTGCTCGGCTCATCCATGAACATTCCAGTATGGCCTTCAAGGCGAACATGATGAAGAGGAACGAGATATAGCACGCCCCACTCACGATAAGTGTCTGTCATAGACTTATCTTGATCTCTGAGAAATTGCATTCTCTTATTTCTTATTAGTTTAATATGTTTGCATGTAAGTGCATATGGCCTTTTGCCCGGTGGCGACTAGGCCTGGGATTGGGGGTTTGGTTCATTGTTTGCTTTGGGATGCCTGTCCATATCATACGTCCACGCATAAGGCAAGTTAATAGAAGTGTCATTCGCATGCCAATTAAACTCAAGATGTATTGGGGGAGTCCGCATTTGCATTGTTATCCTCGCTGGGGTACTCTTCTCCATTTTTCCTCCCCTATACCTCACTATCAAATGTATAAATGCAGGGGGATAATTATTTGGTGTTGTAGGAAGGTGGAATCTGACTATATGGTTGCCCCCACTTTTTTTATGGTGTTTTGCTGGTTTATGACTTAGTTGGACTGGGATCCTGCTATTCAGGGCCCCAGTCTATCTGCTTTCTCTGTAAAAAGGTTTCCATGTGCCTTAGGCACATCTCTGATTGGAATCTGGAGTGCCCTTATAAGTCCCTAGTATATGGTATACTATGTACCAAGGGCATAGGTACCTCAGAGGCCTACCAGGGGCTGCAGCATGTATTATGCCACCCCTGGAAGGCCATCCAAACTGACACCACAGGTCTGCTACTGCAGCCTGGGTAGGGTGGTGCATGCACCTCTTACTGTGATATAGGTTACCTATATCACTAAATACATACACACATATAAACCTATAAGTCACTCCTAAGGCAGGCCTTATCAATCCTAAAGGCAGAGTGCATGGTTCCTATGTGAGAGGGTGCCCCTGCATGAGCAGGGCCCCTCTGCAGCGTTCGGAGACCATCTCTGATGCTGTTTGTAGTGCAGCCTGACCATATACTCTTAAGCGCATTATATCCTCGCGGTAAAATGCTAACTTTGGAATGGCTGCACCTAAACATGTCGTGTTTGGTGTCAAACATCTTGGAATACTACCCCCCCGCCAATCCTGGCGGCGGGGGTAGCATTCCACCCTTCTAGAGGGAAAGACATGTTAACTCTGGCTTACCCGGTAACTTCTTTCTGAAGCCCTGGCATCACAAAATGGATGCTGCTGCCACAGACACAAGTCTGGCCTCCTGCTGCTGGACGAAACTCCGGCAGGGAGGCCTGGACAATAGGTTTCCTGTTGCAGGGAGGTGTGACCACCTCCCCAGACAGGATAATGTGTATTGGGGCTGGGTGGGTGCACTCTTAGAGTGCTTTGAAGTCCTGCACTGGGGGAGCAAAAGGCTCCTCTGTGCATATGCCAGTTCAAACCAGCTCAGGGGCTACCTGCCCCTGCTCTGGCGCGAAACTGGACAAAGGGAAGTGGGTGTAGCCACCCCTCCCTTGACCCTCCCATAGAGTGGGGTCATAGAGCTAGTCCATCCCCTCTTTTTAGTATAAGAGGGGGAACCTTGCCATTGCAAAGCAGATAACCCCTGGACGACGCTCTACAGAAGAATCCTGGCCCTTCGACGTTCCACTACCTTTGGAAGACAGAAGAATCTCCCTTGGAGTCAAGGAGTGACTCCTCTGCTTGGCAGGCACCAAAAACGACAACGACGGTCGCAAACTACGCCGCTCCCGCCGGAGTCCGAAGTCCCTGCAGCCCAGGAAGTGGATTTCCTGACCTCTCCCAGGCCATCGTGAGTCCCCAGCGAAGCTGAGGCAAGTGGACCCCACGAGTAACGAGGAACCGCGACCCCTGGGTACCGTGCACTATTGTCGAGTGCAACCCTTTCACAACGTTCTACGAACCTGTGCTTTGGACCACGTGTGGTCCCGACCTCCAGCAGGAATCCCTCCGAAGATCAGAGGCCTACACCGTCCCGAGTGACCGTAGGCCCCTGTTGAGTGATTCCGCCCGAGGTGTCTTCGCGATCCCTTGCCCGCTGGCTTGTGGGTCCCCAGAAGACTTCTTAAAGAAACCAAAGGGCTCCCTGGTTACTCCAGGCCTGCCCTGACTTACCCTCGCTGGGTGAGTTCCACAGACCTTGCTGGTCTGCGCCATCGACTTTTCTTCATCTCCCCGAGACTTGCGGCTGCCAAGGCTTGTTGGCTCCGATCGAGTTGCCGACACCGCAGTCAGCTGCAGACGTCGAGGGACACACCGAATCCAGCTCCTGGTCGTCATCGACGCCTCCTGGACCACGTGGCTGAAGAGTCAAGGCACCCGCAACCGACCTGAATCACTCGACGACGGTGGGCATCCATCTTCCTTGCCCCGAGTCACTGCCAAGTGACTTTGAACACTGTCCCCTCTGCTTTCAGGTCATCCTTCTTCAGAATCCAGGCTTGGATTCCACCGGACACTTCTTCAGCTCCCGCAAGCAGCAAGTCTTCTTTGTTCGCCATTGAAAACGACGCCGCGACCCGACACCAAAGGACACCTGTGCACCCGGCTTCCCTGGGTGAGGTAACTCCAGCACTACGGTGCTCCTGTGGGTGTGGGCCCTAGAACGACTTACCCTGTAAGTGACTTGCTTGTAGGTTCTATAGAAGTATCCTAAAACTCTTTATTTCCAACCGCGACTTGCCCCATTGAAGTCAACGGCGATCCGCGCCTGTGTATCTACACTGCACGCGTCCCCCGTGGGTCCTTTACTTACCTGCCTTGGGTGGTTTCGTGAGGCCCCAGCACTTCTGAAGGCCCTAGGCCTTGTCTCCCTGCAAGTCGTTGTCCCTAAGTCTTACTTAGTATATGGTCTGGTACGCCCCTAGGGCCCCAGCCATATTTTGTGCTTAACTTATTGTGAAACGTTGATTTGTGCATATGTTTGTCTTCTAATCTCATAAAGAGATTAGTAGAGAGTTATTTAGAAATAAATACATATATATTTGATATATATACCTGTGTGGTGTCTTTTCATTTGGTGATTCAAGAGATTATATGGTAAAACAAGCTGCTTTACATTCCTCCGAGACTTAGCCTGAAGGCTGCTCTCCACAGCTACCACTAGGATAGCTTTCTTTAAAAGGTTGTCTTAAACCTATCTACCATAAGAGTCGATTTGCCCTGGTGCAAGGTGTCCACTTTAATTAGTGAACAGCATATACCAGGCCAACTTCTCACAGGTGTTGACTTGGAATGTGCGCGGGCTGGCCGGTTGTATCAAACGACACAAAGTTTATCAATATTTGCCCAGGCACAAAATCTCCATAGCTTTACTGCAAGAGACTCACCTCACGCAACAAACACTAAAATCACTGAGCAAGCGATGGAGGGGCACGGTAATTGGCACAACTTATTCTGGCTATGCTAGGGGTGCTTTGATTTGGGTGGCTCCAGGGACTCCACTGCAAATGCTACATTCACGAGTCGACCCCCAGGGTCGCTATGCGATATTGGAGGGCTCTCTTGATGAGCACCCCTTGACATTAGTCTCTTTATATGCGCCTAATTCCGGGCAATCCACATTCCTTGAGTCACTAACCCCAGCGCTCCTCACAGATCCGTCTGTACCTGTCTATTGGGGGGGCAACTACAATGGCGTCTCCGATCTAACCTTAGATCCATCTCGTCCTCCACTCCCTGGGGCACAAGCTATCGATCTTGCACACCACATGTCAACTTGGGCTTCTCAGATGCAATTGATTGATGGCTGGCGTGCTAAACACCCCACTGAGCGAACATATTCGCACTATTCTAAGCTACATGACCTATACATAAGAATAGATGTCATCTATTGCACGGAATCGGCACTGGCTCAGGTAACCCAAGCTGAGTACTTAGCCTGCACATTGTCAGACCATAGCCCCCTGCAACTCCAACTAACCTGGGGAACATCCAGACCGAAGATTCCAACCTGGCGCCTTCCCCTGGAGGCACTTCGCGACCCTGCCCTGAGCACCACCATTTCACAATCCATAACGTCATACTTTCAAACTAACGAAGGGACAGCTACACATGCAGGCATTGAGTGGGATGCCCTCAAGTTTGTTCTGCGCGGACAGGTCATTCAGGCAGTTTATGGCTCTCGCATGTCTCTCACTAGGAACTACAATACCTAGAAGCCGAAATACAACATCACGAGCGCAAAGCCCCCACGGACCCGCACATAATACCAGATTGGCCCACAAGGAAACGCAGGATAAACCGTGTGCCCTGGACTATAAGCAATATTTGGCCAGGCGGCACGCAGAAGGCGACAAGGCAGGCAAGACACTAGCATGGCTGTTGAAAAGCAACCTCACGCAACCACCCATCACCGCAATATACACCTCTGAAGGCAATTTAGTGAACACACAGGAACAGATAAACGACTCCTTTTATAAATATTATACGACCCTTTCTAAGGCACCCGACCCCGGCAACCCTCAAGCAACGCAAATCTTCTTAGAACAAGCGGCCCTTACACATGTGACGCGAGCCCAATATACAGAGCTAGAGGCCGCCATTACGGAGGCTGAAATCTCTGATACCATTAAACAACTAGCCTGGGGTAAAACCCCAGGAATGGACGGCTGGCCCACAGAATTCTACACCACATACTCAACACAGTTGGTCCCCCGGTTGCTTACCATTTATAAGGAATCATTCGAAAGGGGCACACTACCCCCTCTCTTTGTGAGGCAATACTAGTGGTCCTCCCGAAACCTGGCAGAGACCCTCTCCTTATGAGTTCCTACCGCCCGCTGTCCTTATTAACTTTGGACTATAAAATCTTAGGTAAACTGCTAGCCAATAGGCTATTGGACCTTGTCCCACTGCTGGTACACACGGACCAGAACGGGTTCATCCCTGGCAGAAGCACTGGGTTAAATCTCTGTTGCCTATTTAAACTGCTGGAATGGGCTCAAACAACAACCGAACAGCACTGGATATTGAAAAACCATTCGATACCCTGGGATGGGATTACTTGCTGGCAGTGTTGGCACGGTTTGGTATAGGTCCCAACTTCTTATGCTGGGTAAAAATACTATACACCAGCCCATGGGCCCGGGTGAGAACGGGTCGCGTTGTCTCTCCTTTCTTTGAAATTGAGCGGGGCACAGACAGGGTTGCCCGCTCTCACCAATTCTTTTTGCCCAGGCCATGTAGCCGTTAGCATGCGTACTTCGCAGCCGTGTCTTGGACTGGGGCATAAGGGCACACACACAGTGGCACATAGTCTCCCTCTGCGCGGATAATGCGCTGATTTATCTCCGCAACCAGACCAAGGTAGAATTATTGGACGCCCATGCATGGTTATCCGGCCTGAAAATAAACTGGGCTAAGTCTGTGTTATTTCCAATGTCACCCATACCCGCGGTACAGAGGCAGCAGCAGTCCCATGCCCCACTTATCAGAGCATATGACTCCTTCAAATACCTAGGAGTCCAGATTTATCACTCCTCTTCTGATCTCATCAACGGCAAACTGGGTAGGGCAATCACCAGTGCTAGGGCCACGCTTCCGTTCTGGACCAACTTTCCACTATCCCCCATGGGTCGGATAGCCATCTCCAAGATGCTGCTTTTCCTAGGCTTCTTTACTTTTGTACTGTACTCCCTTACAGGTTGCCTCAGAAAATATTCAAAGACCTGCGGTCGCTTCTTGTGACCCTGATATGGGGCACTTCCAGGGCAAGGGAAGCACTCTCGAAACTATACCTCCCCATGTCGGAGGGCGGATTAGGAGCGCCCAACTACGAACTATATTATGCAGCTGCACAGCTTCAGTGGCCTATGCGCTGGCTTGCAAGAAATAACCTATCTGAATTGGACACCTGGGCAATAGCGCTAAAGCAGTCAGCCTTGCTCGAGTGGTTGTTGGGGTCCAAAACGCCACTACAGCGGAAAAGCGGATGCACCTTGATGTTGGCAGCCCGCAACGTCTGGACGAAATACGTATTGACCATACGTCGTCCCCCACCATATGCTCCAGATCTCCCCATCGAGACGTCGCCAGGCACATATTTGCCTAAAGCGCCCAGAATTAGCCGAGTGGCAGACAGCTGTCCTCACAACGTGGGGTGACCTGTTCAAAGATTCAACCCTATGCGATTTCGACACTGTGATGGACGACTACGGCGTGTCACTAGGAACATTCCTCTTATACGCTACATTAACGCAACAAGCAACCCGAATTTGGGGGGACATAAACACAGTACCTACAACCTCCGGAGCCCTACAGACATTATTGACACACAGGACGGGCAGGAAAGCCATCACAGCCGTCTACAATTCCCTTAGAGCGGACACAGCCCCCTCACTAACTCCATTGCGAGATTTTTGGTGCACGCCACTAACCATCGAAATCACTGACAAACAGTGGGTGCAGTGCGTGGGTAATCCCAAGGTAATATCCACAAATGCCAGATTAAAATTTACCCAATTTAACTATCTACACCATACAGATCTAACTCAACACAAACTAGCACGTATGTACCCAACATCTATAGACATATGTCCTAGATGCCAACATTCAGACGCCAACTTTTTACAGCTGGTTTGGACATGCCCTCACATCACGCCATTCTGGGGAAAATTCTCAGAAATATTGACAGCAGCAACGGGAACCCAACTTGCAGCCCATGGTGCGCATTTCTTGCTCTGCATTACAAAACGCAATGCACGTCGCAAGAACCTCAATAAGTTCCTGTACTTGGCGCTGGTATTGGCTAAATGTGCACTTGCTTTGGCCTGGAAATCGTTGGTGGGCCCTTCCACCCAGGTCTGGCTGATATCCCTTCGCCGGGCCCTGGTGGCCGAGCACGACATACAGGCATCCCAGGCCCCACGACCAACGTCTAGTGTACAACCTATGGAATGGCAGCAATATTTGACCACCATAGAATCTAGTCTTCGCGCAACACGCACTAATCTGTAACAAATTAGTGAGTTCACCATTATAGCCTGAGGGCACATCTAGGACCCTCAGTACTCGCATCCAGGCGCTCTATTAAGGGAAGTGCTTAGCTAAGCGCACGCATACCTAACTCATGAACTCCGTTACCTTCTCACTTAGGCGCAGCCCAATCATGCTTTGGTCACTGCATGGAGGCTACACTGAGCAGCCCCCCCCCCCCCATCATCGGAGGTCATACTGGCATATTTACTTTGCAGATTGCACTTTTAACAAGCGGAGTACATAGTGGTACCACATATATAATGCTTATTCATTGGACAGGCACACTACTTTAGTTGGATTTAGTTTGATCTTATGATTTGACACAGCTATGTAATGTAAAATATGTTGGAAAAATCCTAGGGCGGATCAATGTTGTTGTCAAATGATTGTGATATTGTATATGAACTGTCGCCCCTACCAGGAGGGCACATAAATGCAAATGGAAACGTACAAAATCGAAACATGTACCCTACCGTGATTCATATACTGCTGTAAGTTGGTTTGGAAAAAATTTTAATAAATATTATTCCAAAAAAAAAAACTCTGTGAAAATAGACCTTCTTGTAGCACTAGCTCCCTCTGCTGAAGCCCCAAATATTCAACAAAAAGAAAACCCACAAGTGAGCCTTCTCCGGAATTGCTCCAAAAATGTGTAACTCTTCCTTCGGAGACCAGGACAAACCCTTCAATAACCATCTTCAAAATAGAATAAAACTTATTATTGAAGAGATTACTTCCCTACTGAGGAGACCCCTCCGCACCTCACCAACTCAAGTCCAGCTGCTCCTGGCAACATTTCTCTTTATTCCTTCCCTTGTTTTGCCATTCTATCGATTATTCGT
Source organism: Calotriton arnoldi (assembly GCA_963921515.1). NCBI lineage: Eukaryota > Metazoa > Chordata > Amphibia > Caudata > Salamandridae > Calotriton > Calotriton arnoldi. Next base: position 19,521 of record CAWUFW010019818.1, read on the forward strand.
ATGTCCAGATCAATTGTGTTCTTCGCCGATCTTCTTCTCATAGCCACCTTATGTATACTGCATTTTACCGCCCAGTTACCAGAAATGGTTGTGCTTCACCCCAGAGATCCTATGTGCTCCTCTTTGTATACTCTCTTGGGGGGCGGGTGGAAGTTTCCTCCTATTGTATAGCGCTCTGATATCTGAAATGGTCTTCTTCGTACTTTATAAAGCTTCATAAATAAAAATAAATAAAAAGTCACATATATCTGAAAGAGACACGTTAGTGACAGATTCCTTACCTTAGAATATCCCCAGGCGTCAGGCTGGATCCGGAAAGTTTTTTGCGTAGCAGTACCCTTGCGCGTCGGTAGGCGGCGTCGTGCGGCTCCGCGTCCGTCGTCGGCGTCGTGATCGCCGGGATGACGTCGCGGGCAGTACTTAGGCGCCGCCCCTGCGCGCTGACGTCAGTTCTTCTTTTTCCGCGCCAGTAAGCGCAGATCCGGGAAGAGCAGTGCCCTAGTCACTTTTTGACTATCTTTTTGTGAAATTTTTCACTGTTCTCTTCAACGAGTCTTCACGACTCCTAAGGTGTCGTAGGGATGCCCGGCTTTAAGCCCTGCGAGGAATGTGGTCGTATGATGTCCATCACGGACCCCCACCTCGAGTGTCTCTTCTGCCTCGGCCGAGGCCACGACACGGTCGTGCCCTGACTGCCGGAAACTTCATCCGAAGGCTTTGCGAGAGCGGTCTCGAAAGCTCCTTGAAGTCCGGCAGTCGGCTCCGCGCCGCAGCAAGCCCCGGTCCCGGGAGAGGTCGAGGGCCGGACGCGGAGTCCCCGCCGTTCGTCGGAATCCAAGTCTTCGCGCTCCTCCGGTAAGTCGAAGCACAAGAAGTCTAAGCGGCGTCATCGCTCTAAGACTTCGCCTCGCCGGTCGCGCGACTCGGCTGAGGTCCCTGTCGGCACCGTCCCCGCCCCCGCGGCCCCGGACGTGCCTGTCGAGTTGCCCCCGCATTACCCGTCCTTCCCGGGTTCGGGGGCGACTCCGGCCGCAGTACAGAAATTCCTGTCGGCCATGGCCCGCCTCTTCGGGCCTCAAGGTCCCTCCGGTGCGCCTTCGGGCCCCGCGGGCCCAGATGGGGTTGCTCCGGCGTCGCCGTCGACTCCGGTCCCGGCGTCGCCTGTCCCACCAGCCTTCGTCCCGGCCTCGGCTCCGGCCCGGCCTCGACCCCGGTTCCGGTGGTGCCGCAACCCCCATCGACGCCGGTTGACCTAACCACGCCTCCGCCGACGCCGATGTCCCCGGTGCCGTTTCCGACGCCGTCCGGGCTCCGGGCGGCGTCGTTCCCGGTTCTCCCGGGTCCGGACATGGAGCCGGACCGGCGTCCGCCCGACGCCGGTTCCGGCGCCGATGAGGCCTTGGGTCCCTTATGTCCCTCCTCCTCCATCTTTTCAACCTGAGGAGGACCAGGAGAGCTGGGAGGGGTCTGACGACCCTCTCACACAACAGTGCGAGTTTGACCCGGACTGGGTTGAGGAACTTGGGGATGCCAGTGGGCTGGATACCTCCCCCGACTCTGGCATGCTGTCTCCTCCCGTGGCAACGGAGGAGGGGCTAATTTTGCAACGGTGTTGCGTAGAGCTGCTGGAGCCTTAAATCTCCAGTTGCCTACAGTGGCCGTCAGGACTAACCTCCTGACTGAAGTGCTTCAGCCGGCGGCCTCCTCTTCGGAGCCTGTGCTGCCGTTCAACGATGCACTCACTGACGTTCTTTTGGGTGCCTGGTCCAAACCCACCACAGAGGCTCCTGTGGATAGGAACGTGGCCCGACGCCATCGCCCGGCTCCGGGCGACCCCTGTTTCTCTCCCAACATCAAAGGCAGACCATGCGCTGGAGCGTTTCAAGGACTCACGGGCTACTGCTAAGTCCCTGGGCCTTGCTGTTGTGCGCCCTCCGCAAACGTCTGCTTTTCGCCCCTTTCGTGGCCACGGAAGGGGCGCCCAGTCACGTCCACAGCCCGGCCAACGGCCCGCGCAGCAAGCGCCTTCGCGTGGCCGAGGACGTGGATACCGCCGTGGCGGTTCGGGCAACCAGCGTGCGGGTCAGGCCACCACCTCCAACCCGTCCGCGGCCTCCAAGCCCTCCTAGTCCCTACTTTCAGGTGCACAGCACGCCAGTCGGGGGCAGGGTCCGCCATCACCTTCACCACTGGCGTCCCATCACCTCGGACAAGTGGGTCTTGGACATTGTCCGAAGGGGCTACTCCCTCCCCTTCGAGACCACCCCCCAGCCATGCCACCTCAATTCCACCGCATGTCAGGGGATCACTTGAGTGCTTCTACAGAAGGAAGTCACGGCCCTCTTGGCCAAGAGGGCCATCGAGCATGTTCCGACCCCAGAAGTAGGGCGTGGTTGCTACTCCCACTACTTTCTGGTGCCCAAAAGGACAAGGAGGACATGCGTCCTATCTTGGACCTCCGGAACGTCAATCGCTTCCTCCGGAAGGAGAAGTTCAAGATGCTCACCCTAGCTCAGGTCTTGACTGCCCTCGACCCCGGAGACTGGTTGGTAGCGTTGGACTTGCAGGACGCCTATTTCCACATCCCCGTCCTGCCGGCCCACCGGCGTTACCTTCGGTTCACGGTAGGCCTCGAGCATTTTCAGTTCACCGTGCTCCCTTTGGCCTTACCAGTGCCCCTCGGGTGTTCACGAAAGTGATGGCGGTGGTCGCAGCTCATCTGCGCCGGGCAGGGGTTTCAGTCTTCCCCTACCTCGACGACTGGCTGCTGAAGGCGGGCTCGTCCCAGGCAGTTGTCTCCCACCTCCAGACTACGGCCGAACTCCTGCACTCGCTGGGGTTCTCCATCAATGTGCCAAAGTCGCATCTGATTCCTTCTCCACAGCTCCTTTTCATCGGAGCAGTTCTGGACACGACGCAGTTTCGGGCCTATCCTCCCGAACGGCGAGTCCGGGATATTCAGGCTATGATTCCGATCTTTCAGCCCTTATCCTGGGTTTCGGTACGGATGACCCTGAGGCTGCTGGGCCTCATGGCCTCCTGCATCCTGCTGGTCACTCATGCCAGATGGCATATGCGGGCTCTGCAGTGGGACCTGAAGTTCCAGTGGGCGCAGCACCAGGGCGACCTGTCCGATCACGTCCAGATCTCGGAGGGGACTGCAAAACAGTTGCAGTGGTGGCTCTCGAACCGGCAATGGGTCATGGGCAGATCCCTCTCCCTTCCCCAGCCAGAGCACACAGTTGTGACGGACGCGTCCCTTCTGGGATGGGGCGGTCACATGGGAGAAGCGGAGATCAGAGGCCTCTGGTCTCCGGCGGAGTCCCGGCTCCATATCAACCTTCTGGAGCTCCGGGCGATCCGACTTGCACTCAAGGCATTCCTTCCCTCTGTCAAAGGGAAGGTAGTGCAGGTGTTCACAGACAACACCACCGCCATGTGGTACTGCAACAAACAAGGCGGGGTGGGGTCGTGGACCCTTTGTCAGGAGGCTCTGCGCCTCTGGACATGGCTGGAACATCAGGGCATGTTCCTGGTGGTTCAACACCTGGCAGGTTCCCTGAACGCCAGGGCGGACGAACTCAGCCGCAGGTGCATGATGGATCACGAATGGCGTCTTCACTCGGAAGTGGCGCAAGGACTCTTTCTACAGTGGGGAGAGCCTTGGTTAGATCTATTCGCCACCGAAGAGAACGCGCAATGTCATCAGTTCTGCGCGTTGGAATTTCCAAGGCGGCACTCGCTCGGCGACGCTTTTCGTCACGAGTGGAGTTGCGGTCTATTGTACGCCTTTCCGCCTATACCACTTCTACCCAGAGTGTTGAAGAAGATTCGGCACGACCGGGCCCAAGTCATTCTTGTGGCTCCGGACTGGGCTCGAAGAGTTTGGTATCCCGAGCTACTCAGTATGAGCGTAGATCCCCCGATCCGTCTGCCTCTTCGGGAGGATCTTCTGTCGCAGCAGCAGGGGACGGTCCTCCACCCGAACCTGTCCAGTCTACACCTGCTTGCGTGGAGATTGAGCGGCGGCAGTTGATTCCTTTCGACTTGCCTCCCGAAGTTTGTGATGTGATTCTGGCAGCCAGGCGTCCCTCCACTAAGGTGGTATACGCCTGCAGGTGGAACAAATTTGTGGCATGGTGCACAGCAAAGGCTGTGAATCCCCTTTCTGCCCCTCTTTCTGAGGTCCTTCTGTTCCTTCTCTCTTTGGCCCAACAGGGTTCTGCCCTGGGTACCATCAAGGGTTATCTTTGTGCTATCTCGGCCTTCCTCAGGCTCCCTGATCAGCCCTCCCTTTTCAAGTCCCCTGTTGTTAACAGGTTCTTAAAGAGCATTACTCACCTCTTCCCTCCTGTTCCGTTTGTGATGCCTCAGTGGGACTTGAACTTGGTTCTTACCTTTTTAATGTGCGCTCCCTTTGAGCCTCTACATAACTGTCCTCTTCGTCTTCTGACTCTGAAGACAGCCTTTCTGGTGGCCATCACCTCCGCTCGGCGGGTGAGTGAGCTCCAGGCTGTATCTTGCAAACCTCCCTTTCTGTCTGTTCATCCAGACAAGGTTGTTCTTCGGACGCGTCCGTCCTTCTTGCCAAAGGTGGTTACTGCTTTCCACATTGGGCAGACCATCACTTTGCCCACCTTCTTTCCGCCTCCGCATCCTTCCAGAGAGGAAGAGAGGCTCCACCGTCTGGACCCAAAACGTGCGCTCTCTTTCTATATTGACCGCACAAAACACTTCCGGGTGGATGACCAGCTCTTTGTTGGCTACGTGGGCGCCAAAAAGGTCGGGCGGTGCACAAGAGGACCATCTCCCGCTGGGTTACCTTGTGCATCAAGACCTGCTATTCTTTGGCTAAAAGGAACCTCCTGTTGGGCTGCGTGCCCATTCCACCAGGGTAACGGCTGCTACCACGGCCTTGGGCCGCGGTGTTCCGCTGCCGGTTATCTGTCAGGCAGCTACGTGGGCCTCGCTGCACACGTTTACAAAGCATTACTGCCTTGACAGTCAGGTCCGGAGGGACGGCTTCTTTGGCCGTTCTGTCCTCCAGGACTTCCTTGTCTGATCTTTGTTCGCAGACCCACCACCGGGGTTGGTATTGCTGGGGTATCTATTCTAAGGTAAGGAATCTGTCACTAACGTGTCTCTTTCAGATGCACAAGTTACTAACTTGTGTAACGATATATCTGTAAGAGACAGTAGTTAGTGACAGATTCCTACCGCCCACCCATCCTCCCCGTTCTGCGAACTGATTTCTAGGGTTAAGGACATCCCTTTCAGGGCCTAGTATTTTTCAGACACCTATGTCAGCTTCTTGCATGGCTCTGCGTTCCTGGCGCGGAAAGTCGTGTACAGAACTGACGTCAGCGCGCAGGGCGGCGCCTAAGTACTGCCCGCGACGTCATCCCGGCGATCACGACGCCGACGACGGACGCGGAGCCGCACGACGCCGCCTACCGACGCGCAAGGGTACTGCTACGCAAAAAACTTTCCGGATCCAGCCTGACGCCTGGGGATATTCTAAGGTAAGGAATCTGTCACTAACTACTGTCTCTTACAGATATATCGTTACACAAGTTAGTAACTTGTGCTTTAATTCTTTCCATGGCTGGGCTAGAAATGGTTGCCAGCCCAGTGAATGGGGAAGGAATCATGCATGTCATTCTATGAAAGATGCTAACCGTGGAGAGCTTTAGTTACAGATACGTAACTTTTTCCTATGATTTAGACCGCTCTAAGTGTTAATGTTACTTCTATCTTTATTTACAGGGAGCTAGAGGAGTACATGAACGAGAAGGTGCAGTATGTTATCACGGCACAGGACTGGGATGATACCTTTGAGGAGGTGAGGCTCGGGATGGGGCCTCCTTGCCAGCATGGGTGCCTGAAAACTGTGATTTGCAGTGTGGACCGTGAGCCTTTGTCATCCCACAGTAGTCCGCATGGAAGGCAGGATGCAAGCCATCACTTTCTCTTAATAGTAGCCTAGTCATTCCTCTCCCTTGGTTTAGACCTCAGAGTTCCTTGCATTTTGGAGTTATAGGGTAGAGAGTGTGACACTGCTGTAATTTGTTCACACTACTTATCTCTTCATTGGCTTCCTTATAGCAGTAGCCTTGAGTGCACCTAAAAACAATGACTCTTTCCTTCCTCTGAAGGTCAACGTTCTTCTCATACTTAAGGTTTCCTCTGTGCCAGGCAACTGCAATACGAACTTGAGTCTTAACCTCATTTCTAATTCGTAATTGTCTTCCCTCTTCGCAGGCGCTGAACGAGAACTGCAACCTATCCTTCGTGAAGCCACGCTGGATCTACACCTGCAATGAGCGGCAGAAACTGATGCCACATCAGCTCTTCGTCGTGGTACCACAGGCATAGCCACGGCTAGAGTCCAGAGCTGGCAGGTATGCCAGATGGAAAGCGAAGGCGAACCGACAGTGCGGGACTACTTGCACCCTCTACACTGCTAGATTATTCGGGCCGAAGGTCCTTGGCAGTACTTTTCTATAGGTTCTGAGGATCCAGCATTTTTTTAATTGGGCTCTTTGGGGTCCTAGTTCCTTCACACTGGGCTGATTTGTAGGCACCCTAAATACCCATTTCCACCCAGCGGCCACAGGAGACCGCAAAATATTTTTCTACTTAATTATTTTATAATATATTCAATTTTTGATCGATTAACAACAATAAAAAGAGAGTTTTGACTTGCTGAAGAGCTCTCAAGAAGTGCATTGCTCATCCTTCAATCCAGCAATAGCCAGGCACACGTGCAAGCCCCCCGTGGTTGTCTGGAATCATGGCCGCCCTCTCCCGCCCTTTGAGTGTAGAGGAGGCGTTTTCAAGTTTTGCTCGCAGGTGGATGCTTTTAGCCGACCCTCATCCGTAAGACCAGCACAGAGTTTACCAGGAGCAATCTGCATGTAGTGGCAGCTATCAGAAGTGGCAAGTGTGCCGAAGTGCATGTCCACGAATACAAGAAGTGCAAGGAAAACCAGAAGAAACCAAGCTCATCAGTGTGCTCTTCCATTTAAAAATAACACTTTCGATGCAGAACTGAAACATGATATTTTGAGTTTCAAAGTTATTTAGGACAGGGTTAAATTTCAAAGTTATTTAGGACAGGGTTTAAGTTTCAAAATTATTATTCAGGACAGGGTTTAAGTTTCAAAGTTATTATTCAGGACAGGGTTTAAGTTTCAAAGTTATTATTCAGGACAGGGTTTAAGTTTCAAAGTTATTATTCAGGACAGGGTTTCTAGCTCCTTTCCATCATCCCATACAACTATCAAGCACATTTTAGCTATGATTTGGGACCCTGAGTTTGGTCCTGGGTGGGTTTCGAAGCATCCTAGACTCAAAAGCCTCTATGGAGAGTCTGGCCTTCATTTCTAGCTCAAAGGTGACTAAAGACAACTGTTTCCAATGTCTCCTTATCAGAGCCACTGATCTGCAGGGGCCATTTTACAGGAGACACTGAGTGAAGCACTCTTGGCATGCCATCAATCTGTGATGTCACCATTGGGCCTGCTCGCTCCGATGACCTTGAGCCACTGCTGTGACCCCTTGTGGGCTGTGAGCCGGACACTGGTGTCTGGCCTTATACTACTGCTATTCTCTTGTCAGTAGTGCATGTTCATTAACTTTGATGTCTGTCCTTGCAGTCCTGTAGTTTCTGTTATATGTATCCCATTTCCAAGTCGGCTGCATTCGCCCTGTGCTGCTAGGTTTAACTAGTACCTAGCTGTGATTACTTGCAAGTTTACAAACTGGCCACTAGGTGTCACTGCACTTGAGATTATACTGGCTGTCCACTGGGTGTCGCTGCTGCACTGGTGTTCCCTTATAAAGGATGCGAGGGGCTGCTCCTGCTGAATGCTTTCACCTCCTCCTCCTCAACAGCCTCCGCACAAAGATGTTAATGGAAGGTCCCACAAGCTCCCAGGTGGGCGCGGCCACCAGCAGACCGTAGGTAGAGGCTGCAGGGAGGGGCCAGTCCGACGCTCCCCAGGTCTCTACCGTAGGGGGCACACGTGACCCACAGAGGCTGCAGGAAGGGGCCAGTCCGACGCTCCCCGGGTCTCTGCCGGAGGGGGCTCACGTGACCCACAGATGCTGCAGGAGGGGGCCAGTCCGACGCTCCCCGGGTCTCTGCCGGAGGGGGCTCACGTGACCCACAGACGCTCCCCGGGTCGGACCCACAGAGGCTGCGATCCGGAGAGGATGCAATGACATTAAAATGTAATTGCCGCTGGAATTGCCTGCGCACAGAAGGTTCAGGCGAGAGATTACGGCAGTGAAATAAACTGAATTAAATGGTACGGAACCCACCCCCGGACGGCCGGACCTGCGCTCCCGATGGCGTCTGGGCGTGATGTCTTCGGTGGTCTCCTGCGAGCACGGACATGTGCTTTTCATGGCTGCTCTGTGATGGGGCGCAGAGGTGGAAAGGAGATTGCTTCCATTTTACACGCAAGGCTGAAGGGTTAGTCAAGTGACGAATTTTATTGCCTCTCTTGTTCTCTGTTACAATAAAGAGGATCTTTTACAGTGTCTCCATCCCGTGTTGTCTCATTCAAGGAATTGTGGTTTTTGACGGGCTTTAAAACGAAGAGGGGCCTCAGTGACTCATAACTATCCTTTAACTCGGAACACGCATCCCTTTTTCCCTACCGTAAGTTCTGGTTTTGAGATCTGCCTTCTATATCTGTCTAGATTCACTTAGGTTGTGTGTGTCATACCAGTGTGTTGCCAGTCACCGGAATCAGCGTGTTCGTAGGCATTGCATACAGGAAGAGGTACTCACGCACAATGCGTGCAGCAGGCGGTGGGCCTGGTGTGAGCTTTAGTGTTCGACCAATCATCACCCCGCAGACAACGGTCAGCACTTATCTCGTCATTCAGTAAAGGTCTTCAGAGTAAGGACGTACCACACGAGGAGAAGCGAGCGCTCTTTAAACACCAAGAGCGGCTAATCTATTGATGGGAATTCTGCCCCCAGCAGAGCAATTAATAGAGCTTTTGAGGCTATGTGTAATGCACCGCTGGTCCCAACAATGTTAGCCTGTGAGAAACCTTAATCCGCCCGGCACTGCTCTCTCTGGTTCTGGATTACAGAAAGCAGCATTGGCGTCCAGCGGTTTCACTAGTTTACTGCATATAGAGTCCCGAGTGCACATCTGCACAGCCCTGCTCCAGCTGTGTCGCCTGTCAAGAGAAAGCATTCGAAATGCAAAATAACCAGACTGGAGGACAACACAACCAAGACATTACGAACAGGGCACCAGTCCTAACGAGCATTGGCATAGCCAATAGGTCTCGCTTTTGGGACCTTATATGTGTTTAGCCATGCAACACTTGATGTTTAATCAAGGATATTGTGCTGGATAACTAAACACTTATAATGTCCCAAAGGCGAGACCTATCGGCTATGCATTGGGGGGCCTTATAAGTGTTTAGGTAGACCTATTGACTTTGCCAATGTTTCTAAGCTGTGCAGTAGAGAAGTGTGGCTGCTGTGCAGCATGCTGAGAAGTTGTAATTAAAAAGTGTAAGAAGCACTGAGTGATGCTGTGGTGTCGTTGAGTGATGCTGTGCTGGCCCTGAGTTATGCTGTGGTGGCTTTGAGTGATGCTGTGGTGGTCCTGGGTGATGCTGTGGTGGTACTGACTGATGCTGTGGCGGTACTGACTGATGCTGTGGCGGTACTGACTGATGCTGTGGCGGTACTGACTGATGCTGTGGCGATGCTGATTGATGCTGTGATGCTGTGGTAGCATATAGTGATGCTGTGGTCGTACTGAGTGATGCTGTTGTGGCCCTGAGTGATGCTGTGGTGAAGGTGAGTGATGCTGTGGTGGCCCTGAGTAATGCTGTGGTGGTGCTGACTGATGCTGTGGTGGTGCTGAGTGATGCTGTGGTGGCCCTGAGTGATGCTGTGGTGGCCCTGAGTGATGCTGTGGTGGTGTTAAGTGACGCTGTGGTGGTGCTGACTGATGCTGTGGTGGCATTGAGTGATTCTGTGCTGGCCCTGAGTGATGCTGTGGTGGCCCTGAGTGATGCTGTGGTGGTGCTGACTGATGCTGTGGTGGTGCTGACTGATGCTGTGTTGATGCTGACTGATGCTGTGTTGATGCTGATTGATGCTGTTGCGCTTTAGAGTGGTGGTACTGAGTGATGCTGTGGTGGTACTGAGTGATGTGGTGGTACTGAGTGATGTGGTGTTCCTGAGTGATGCTGTGGTGGGGCTGAGTGTTGTTGTGGTGAAGGTGAGTGATGCTGTGGTGGCGCTGAGTAATGAAGTGGTGGTGCAGACCTATGCTGTGGTGGTGCTGAGCGATGCTGTGCTGTCCCTGAGTGATGCTGTGGTGGTGCTGAGTGATGCTGTGGTGGTGCTGACTGATGCTGTGGTGGCGCTGAGTGATATTGTTGTGTCCCTGAGTGATGCTGTGGTGGTGCTGAGTGATGCTGTGGTGGTTCTGAGTGATCCTGTGGTGTTGTTGAGTGATGCAGTGTTGGCCCTGAGTGATAATGTGGTGTCGCTGAGTGATGCTGTTGTGGTGCTGAGTGATGCTGTTGTGGTGCTGAGTGATGCTGTGGTGGTGCTGAGTAATGCTGTGGTGGTGCTGAGTGTTGCTGTGGTGGCGTAGAGCGATGCTGTGGTGGCGCTGAGTGATGCTGTTGTGGCCCTGAGCGATATTGTTGTGGGCTTGAGTGACGCTGTGTTGGTGCTTAGTGTTGCTGTAGTTGCGCTGAGTGATGTTGTAGTGCCCCTGAGTGATGCTGTGGTGGTGCTGAGTGATGCTGTTGTGGTGCTGAGTGATGCTGTTGTGGTGCTGAGTGATGCTGTGGTGGTGCTGAGTGATGCTGTGGTGTTCCTGAGTGATGATTTAATTGTTTCTTAGTGGTGAGTGGTATAGGTGAGGTGCAAAGCAGAAAGAGTTCGCTGGCAGATTGGAGGGCCGTGTAGGGAGTTTGCTGGGTTACTGTTGTTGGGAGTGGGGGGCGTACTTGGACCAGGACGGCTGGCGAGTGGCACGCTACTTTAATACAATATGGAGTTTTGTGCAACGTGTGAGTTTGAACTGACTTAGAGTTCATGCGCAAACAGCCTACAGCTCTGAGTTTTGACGCACTGTTTTCACTCTTCCTCGGGAAAGTACCCCCACCCGCAAATAAATGATTTAAGATCAAAAATGCTTAATATATGACTGCAAGGAAGACAGCCACATGCTTTAAGACCGCACTTTTATAGCTAACGGTAGAGTAATTAATCACGGGGATGAGGGGCTCTGACGAGACGAATAGGCCTCATCAGCTGTAAGTAACAGGAGGACACAAGCATATGGCACCTCAAAGTCAGAAAGCATGTTGTTTATGTACAAAAGGCCACCATGCGTTATGAGCACACCAATAACAACTCATGCAAAAAATCATATTTATTTCTTGGTGTCTGGTTCCCGCGCACATTAGATGACGACATACCAGAAAATGACAGAAATATTTTTCCGGCCTCAAGTTATAAAATATTTTGCATCTCAGACGGGCGAAAGTACGAATGGCATATTTATCAACATAAAAGGTAAGAAAGTGCTAGATAAAGTTGACGGTGGACAGAATTTTGATTAAATACCCATGCCATGGAATTCTCATAGTGCTCTCCAAGTGCGCTTTACTCTGATGTCAAAAGTTGTGCTCAGCTTTGCGATTGCTAGAGGTATTTCCACTGCTGCTATTTTTCATGTAAATCGCAGGACAGACCACTATTCAAATTATGTAGCAATCACCCCTCCTAGGCGGGGCCATTAGATCTATCAAGCAGAGTGCAGCAGAATTATTTGCTGACATGTAAAGATACTCTAGCGCCTCGATATCTGAGGATGCTTGTCTGGGCGCTTGCCGGGAGTCTTATGCTCTCAAAAAAGGTACTGAACTGCTCAGATAAACGTGGAAAGATGGGGGAAACGGGGTCCCCAACACAGAGAAATGCTGGGCGGGAGGGGATTCGAAAAGCAGCACCCTGGAGAAGGGGAGAGGGTGTGGCGTAACGGCCAGAGCAGCCGCCTTTGGATCTGAGGAACTGCTTTCGAGTCTCGGTGTCAACTCAACATGCTGTGACTCTGGGCAAATCACATTATCGTGCCTAAAAATCCAAAAATCAATGGCTTGTGTAATGTAATTGAATAGTGTAACTGGTGCTCATGTAAAGCGCGCTAATACCTTCGTGCCGAGTACCCGCTATAAACAACTGCAAAAAAATAAAGTGTTGGTGTGAGTGGGACTATGAGACAGACGTCCCAGTGCTTAATAAGCTTGGGGTTTACCGTACAGATCGAAGTATTCCACAATTAATTTACGGTACTTTGTAGTTGTGGAATAAAATGCAGGCTTGTTTGAAACGTTCGATGTGCCGATTAATACGTGGCGCTGACTGTAGTGAGAAAGTAGAAATGAAACAGTGAAGACGACCCTGTAGCTGCCTCGCTTTTGCTTTCACTGGCGCCAGGTGCTAACATGGAATGTTTTCAAGCTGCCTTGTAGTAATGAAGCTGCAGTGAGGTGCGGAGTAGAGCTCTGAAGGGCAGAGCAGAATCGAGGACTGCTGAATACCAGATGAGCTGCCCCGCATGCAGGTCAAAGGAGCTACTCGGAAATTGTCATTGAAAAGAAATGAGCTGCATCAATGAGGGCAGAGCAGAAGCCGGGGCTGCTCTTTACCACCATGGAAAAAACAGAAGAAGCGGGGTCCAGCAGGAGCCGGGATGACATGAGCTCTGTGGTGGGGGAGGGGCATGCGCTGGTCTGGAGAGCAAGCGAGAGGAAAGCCAGATGGCGCCTGATCGCGAGGGAATCCAGATGGCGGCTGTGCGCATGCACGCGCGCGTAACAGCAAGCCTTAGGCCACAAGCAAAAGCTTGTGGTCGCATTTCTAAAGCCCCCACTCACTAAATGTCTCGCCAGACCAGCGAATGCGCTGGCTCAGGCGAGACCTAAAAAAAAGAAGTGGGGGGACTAACCAAGTTAGGCAGTATGCAAGTGACATCATGGCGCATGACATCACAGCGCGACATCATGGCGCGGCTTCACAGGAAGTGACATCACAACCCATGACCGCACAGGAAGTGACATCAGATCGTAACACCTCATACGTTTCGCAGGTCTGTCACAAGTACCTTTGAACTCATTACGAAATTTAACAAATTAGATTTTGCGTCAGGGTTGTGCCAAAAAAGTGGCGCGTTCCCAACACATAATGTGAGCCTCAACGTATACATTTATTTTGTAAAAACTCTGCCACAAACAAATTGGCAACAAGGAGAAACGTGGCTGTAAATCTGTTCTGCTTAATTGGTTGCAAAGTCCACATTTTTAAATACCTTAAGGCTATAAAAAATAAAATAATGGTATTTAAAATGTTATCTGTGTAGATACTGGGACAGACCATCACTTTTTTCATTCTTACAGTGCATGCATATATATCCCTTGTATACAGGGATTGAAGAAAGTAAAAAGCACTCTTCTCAAGTATTTGTGAAGAGATAACAAGCTATGAGCCTTTGCTTCCCCCTCCCTTGCATCTAGGTGTGACCACTCAGATAACTCACAGCCAGGATAGTGGAACAATAGGAGGCCTGATGGCCCCTTAAATTCGGCTTTTGTTATGGGTCCAGCTGGAGTCTGAAAGAGAAGGCCCCCTCTCTGCCTGCACGTTGCTGCTCTGAAAGAAAGTAGACAACGTGCAGGCGCTGCTGAGTGCATCCTGGTGCATGGAAATTACATCGGGACAAGTTCATCATATTTCAGTGGACCCCAGCTTCTTGCAGGGTGGACGGCGTCCACCCTGTGAAAATAGTGGGTGGACGCCGTGTACCCGGGTGGACTCCTGACTTGTGCCCTGATTACGAAATACTGAGCTACACACACACATAAGAAACAGTGCAAACAAAATGCAAAAGGAATTAGCCGGACACGAGGAATGAGTGGCAGGTGAACAGATTGCACAAACTATAATACAGTCTCAGTTGCTAGGAAATATCTTGCGTTTCTGATCGATTCCACTGATTGCAACTTTAGAACAATCCCCGGGTGTCAGACTAGATTCGGAAGCTTTCCAGCAATGCTCCTCCATGCGACTCCCTGCTGACTCTAAACCACCCCGGAAATGACGGAGCAGAGCTGCATATAAGTGCCACCCTTGCACACTGACATCAGTTCCTTTCTTTCTGTGCCTTCCAATGTGGATCTGGAGCTCCATTCCTACATTTGCAAAAACAATTGATGGACAGAATGCAGAACAATGTCATACATTCACCCCAGTACAGAGATCTGGGCCTAAATCCATAGTTTTTTTGCTCACCATGCCATTCCAGTTTGAACCCAGCCATATGCAAATCAGTCTTGACCCTGTGCCCAATGGGAACAGTCCAGCCCGAACTGCCAGGCCAGGTCCTCCCTGGACTGGAAACAAGCATCCTAGGACCTGTTTCGGGGTTTCACCCCTCATCAGCCAGGATAGCATGACTCCAGTGGCACGGAGAGCACGGGACCCACGTCTGGGCATGCCCGTCCCACTCGGGGTGACCAATGCAAAAACAACAATTGATGGACAGAATGCAGAACAATGTCATACATTCACCCCAGTACAGAGATCTGGGCCTAAATCCATAGTTTTTTTGCTCACCATGCCATTCCAGTTTGAACCCAGCCATATGCAAATCAGTCTTGACCCTGTGCCCAATGGGAACAGTCCAGCCCGAACCGCCAGGCCAGGTCCTCCCTGGACTGGAAACAAGCATCCTAGGACCGGTTTCGGGGTTTCACCCTTCATCAGCCAGGATAGCATGACTCCAGTGGCATGGAGAGCACGGGACCCACGTCTGGGCATACCCGTCCCACTCGGGGTGACAAATGCAAAAACAACAATTGATGGACAGAATGCAGAACAATGTCATACATTCACCCCAGTACAGAGATCTGGGCCTAAACCCATAGTTTTTTTGCTCACCATGCCATTCCAGTTTGAACCCAGCCATATGCAAATCAGTCTTGACCCTGTGCCCAATGGGAACAGTCCAGCCCGAACTGTCTCTTTTCCATTCCTACATTTGTCAGCCCTTTCAAGATTTATAAAAGCGAGAACCAGTGTGCTAAGAAACTATGTTCCCTCCAAAAATGACAGTCACAAGCCTTGCCATCGATGTCACTGACCCGCGCAAGATGATTCTCCGGTGCCTTGGCTAGAGGCACAACTCAAAGTTGTGCGATAAGTGCGCACTTATGCACACTGAGTTGATCCAGGACCAGGAGGTGATGCAAGCAGTAGAAGTTGAAACCTATGCCTAGGTCCTGCGCTTGATAGCGGGCATGTATCCAGTCTCCCTCCCAAGCCCATTCTTGCAAAAGGCCCACCTCACACTAGAAGTCCTCCTGAAAATCTAAGTTGAAGTCAAAAAGAAAACCCAAAAAAGCGAAGCAAAACTCATCCCTATCTTGTCATTCTGTGTCCCAGGAAAATGCGCATGGGTGTCACAATGCTGGTCTGTCCCCTCCTGGGTCCCAGAGTACAGACCAGATTCAGTCCCCTCACAAGAGTTAGGAGGCGAATCCTCAAGTATGTCCTCCTAGCTAAATGATCAACACAAAAAAATACTTGAAAATTTTGTAGACACTGCTGTTGAATTGCAGTTCGGATACTTTCATAAGTGGTTTCGGAGCTAGTCCCTAACCTTTTTATCATCGGTTAATAAGCTTTTTCTCTACAAAATGTCTTTCCAGTCTGCAGCGGACTGTGTCCCCTCCTAAAACCGGGTATAAGCCTTGTAGGGACTGCTGCTAACAGATTTGTGAGAGAGACTTCTAGCCTCAGTTTCCTCACCTTTTGAATATTCCCCAGGCGTCGGGCTGGATGCGGAAGCTGTTGAGCAGAACCTCTACATGCCGGAAGTTGGTTCCTTGTAGCTTTCCACGGACTCCATTCCACTCTCGAAACGACTTGCGGGGCCAATGTAAGCTCCACTCTAGCACGCTTATGTCACTTCCTATTTTTCTGTGCCATCAGACGAGGATCTGGAGCTCACTTCATGTCTCTCAGAGACATTTTACCTCGGGTTTCTCTTCAGTGTGCCAGGGACATTACCCCCAAAACAACATGTTTTAAGTCCTGTGTGGACTGTTGCAAGGAAATGTCTGACCGATCCCCCCCACGTATGCCTGTGGTGTCTTGGGTCTAGCCCCAGCTTCAAGCCATGTAGCGACTGTGTGTCTATTAACTGAAGGCCATCAGAGAATGCAAGACAAAGCTTTACGTCGCCAAGCATAAAAGGACTCCTCATTGGGGCTGCTCCTAGTCGCAGTCCACGTCCAAGGTTTGATCCCGGTCATGTTCCCAGATTTTCCAAAGCCGCTCAAGAACCCAGTCTTCATCGGGGTTCAAGTCCTCAGGAAACTCTAAAATGAAGCACAAGAAATCGAAGTGGGATTCGGCTCCCTCGCACCATTGGCCTGAGCAGGTGTGGGGTCGGTGCCATTCTTCTCGATCTTGCTCCCCAAGTCGGCAGACTTTGGAGCTGATCCTGCATCTTGTGTTGTCACAACTAAAGTTTCTAGGGCCGATTGCCAGGCTACTTCAGATGGAAAGCCATGCTCCGGCTCTTTGGATCCTTACTGACTATCTCTGGTGCATATTCGGGCCCCAAGGAGTGTAGAGGCCTTCCTTCTGGGATACTGCCCGAGTGTTCACCCCCAGTGCCAGTTGGACCCTTCAAGTCCCCTTCTGCCTCCGGCTCCACTTCCAACTCTGCAAACTGTGCCGGCCTCGGGTGCTTGTAACCAAAAGACAACGTCTCAACCGGTAATCATTTAGGGGGGCAAGTACTAGGAGAGTAACAATCACTCAGGGAAGGGAAGAAAAGGAGACCACAACAGTTTTCAGTCGGAAGTAAATTCTTTTTGTAAGTAGTTATATCGGCACTACAATACAGTTCATGCAAAAGTAACCAGAACACACAACTGTGCACTGAACGTGCTAGTGATAGTGAACGGCGCAGTGACACAAGGGAGTGAAGAACAGCGTGAACGGCGCAAGGAATATATACAGAGATTGAAATAGTGGTCAACGAAACAATGAGGATTATATACAAAGTAAGAATATCTTCGTTAGGGCTGTTTGTGTAGACCACAGTGACGCCAAATATACACTGAATAGTCGACGGCGTTTCGACCTGTTCAATTTCAGGTCATCATCAGGACAAAGTTACTTTATTCATAGTAGTGCTGTATAAAGAGAAGAATGAGGCCCAGAAGTCAAGAGAATAAATCAAGAGGTAGTAAAAGTGGGAACAGAAAGCTACCTGTGGCGGTAGTGTTGAAAAGATCCAGAAGGTATTGGGAAGGTGAATGTGTAGAGGTAATTCCTGGTTGGACCTATGAGGAGGTAAAGGACAGAGCTAAATAGGGAACCTACAAATTATGAAAATGGAGAGTGCCAAGGAGGCCAAGGTCAGATACAGGCTAACTGGTGGTTCAATGCGTGTGCGGCTGAGTCAGAAGTTCAAAGCCGAGTGGAATAGCAGGGTGCCTTGGTCTAAAGCAATCTGACCGTAACTGGGGAGATAAGAAGGGCGGCAGTATGGGATTAGTGGGCTATCGGAGCAGCTACATTGGCAGCGTGTGGACGGGATCAGTCCAGAGCTTACCTTAATGTGGAGAGGCCGGAAGTCCTCGGGAAGAGCAGATCTGGGAATGCATGCGGTTCGGGAAGTGAGCAGCATGCGATGTGCACTGGCGAATGAAGCGCCACGTCATTCATCTCGGAGTGCTGGGATCGCTCAACTGGAGAATTGCCGGAAGAGGGATCCGTGACGGGGGTCATGTGTGCATGGGCAACTAGTCCGCAGACGGCTGACAAGTGGTGTGCCCCTGTGGGACCAAAGGGTGAAAAGCGCCACTAGTAAGATGACGATAGAGAAAGGTCCCGGAGAAGGATGTGACATAATTTACTGTTATTGGTACATTAACAACTTTGGAATCAATATGAAGTCAAACTATGCTTTAAATTAAAATGAATATATATCGAGTGAATCATATAAGTTAAAGGTACATATTGGGGACATGGTGCTGATTGTGACAGTTACACAACGTAGGTACATTGTATGATGCAAATTTGGATAAAAGTCTGCAAATGGAGGGATTGATAAAACCGAGGGAAGAGCAGGGATGGGGAGGGAGGGGGGAAGGATGAGGGTTCTTTCGGGTGCTTGGACACCAATGCTGACTCCATGGATGCCTGAGGAGGACCCGATCGTTCTCTCCGAAGTAGAGTGAGCGACGATCTGACCTCGAACAAAGTCGCACCCGATTCTGCCCGGGCGCCTTTTCCTCCACTGGATGTACTAGCCCCACAAGGGAGGCAGCTTACTCTGCATTCCCTCTTTGGAACAGACTCTGGCAATGATTAAGTCGGATGATGATTTCGCTCAATACTTCCATGATGCCAATTGGTAGAAGGACTTACAGGAGGCTAGAGGCCTTGATACCTCCCTGGAGACTGCTCTTTTTTCTACCCTTGGACCAGCTACGGAGGAATCTGCTTCTTATGTCATTGTGATGCGTAGGGCGGCTGAAGTTCTCAACCTTCAGCTCCCCACCTTGGAGGTTAAAAGAAATGTCCTTACAGATGTCCTTCAACCAAGACAGACTACTTCTGAGCCACTTTTCCCATTTAATGAGGCACTGATGAACACCGTATTGGGGGCCTGGGCCAAACCTTGTTCTGGGCCCCCAGTCAATTGACAAGCCAAGTGCCATTGCCCTGCTCCAAGTGACCCTGCTTTCCTCTCGCAGCACCCTTCACTTGAGAGCGTTGTGATGCAAGCTTCTATGAGCCAGTCTAATCTGAATACGTTCTCTACCCCTCCCCCTGACAGGGAATTTAATTGAGTGGAACCGATTGGCAGCTAATCTTTTCTTCCACCAGTCTGGTCCTCCGATCTGTTAACGCCAGCTGCTTATTGGGTCGCTACTACGACGACCTTTGGGATTTGGTGGCAGAAGTCCTCCCTGGCGTGTACCAGATCTTCAAGATGGTCGTGAATGCGTCCTAGTTCACTATTCAGTGTGGCTTGGACACCATGAATTCCAAAAGACGGGCCATTGGCACCAGTGTTGCCATTCGCTGCCATGCGTGGCTGCGATCAACTGGGTTCTCCAGCGACGTCCAGTCCTCCTTGATGGACATTCTCTTTGATGGGATTCGCCTGTTTGGGAACAAGGCTAAATCTACTCTTCAGCGTTCTAAGGAAAGCAGGGCTACCTTTCACTCTCTGGGTCTTTCCTCCCCTCCTCACCAACCACAGCAGTTTTAACGCTCCTTTCATGGCTTTGACCAAGGCACTCCTTATAGTTAGCCTGTCCAGCCCCTTCAGGGACCCAGCGGTTTCATGATCGTGGTTCAGAAGAACAAGTTACCTACCATCAGAAATGCTTTTTCTGATAGAGACTCTCTCTAGTCGCAGATTCCTCACAGACCCTTCCATCCTCCCTATTATGTCATTGGACTCTATCCACTAACAAGATACCATGTCTAGGAATCGGCACACTGTCTACCAATTTGCTTTTGGTGCTCTATGTCTGGGGTTGCGGACAGTCTCATAAGCAACAAATATCGCCATGTGGGAGTGTCGCTTATATAGGCCCTGCATGTCATTTCCAGAGTGAAACTATGCCTGTGCGGGGTAGCACAGGCATCACCTTCCGGCACGCAGAGGTACTCTCAAAGGTTTCTGGATCCATTCTGACAGCTGGCAAATATTGAAAAGGTGAGGAATCTGCAGCTAAGTAGATTCTATACCAGAAATGTTTCTGGTGTCTGGGTTCAGGCCATGAATCTAAGTCATGCATGGAGTATGCTCTGATGTTCCCAAAAGCGATCTTGGAATGCAGAGTCAAGCTGTACAACGCTGGGCACCACAGTAAGTCGCGTAAGACTCCTGCTCGTAATCGAGAACACAGGCCTGTTACCATGACAAATCATCGTCACAGTTCAAGTCTTCAGGTAAGCCCAGATCTAAAACAAAGCCCAAGAAGTCCAAACAGGCCTCATCCTAGCCTTGCCACTCTCCTTTTGTGAAGTTGCAAGGATGTCAAGGTGCCCTCCATCTTGATCCCAGTCCCTTGCTGAGAAGGCGATTCCACAGCAGATCCTGATGCACCACAAATTACTGTGTTTTTCAGCGATGCCACAACGTATTGAGGTGTTTAAGGAGGCCATGCTCCACTTCTTGACACCGTGCCAGTTCCATCTGTGAGCCTTAGGGCCCACGACTCAGTAAAGTCATCGAGTCTGGTTACTGCCACGTGTCTGACCTTGGTATTGTTTGTGCCTCATGAACCTACTTCGGTTTCAGCTCTGACTTCAGAGCCAACTCCATGGCTAGTACCACAGTCCATGCTGGTTCCTTCCATGTCGACTCTAGCCCGGCTAACTCGAGGACGTTGATCCCAATGTTTTATCTGAATCGAATCAGTCTCAACCTGGATTGGAGCCACCTTGGAGCACAGTTCCAATGCGTCTGGCTCCAATACACTCTATAAGACAGTGATTTTGCCAACTGAATGGATTGGACACTGTCCAGAGCCAATTAGCTTTTGGTGATGGTGGGGAAGAATTCTCCCCCCCCCCCCATGATGATAATTTGAAGCTGGACATACAAGAGGCCAGTTGATTGGACACTTCCCCTGAAGTGGAGCTGGCCTTTTCATAAATAGTCTTCTTCATTCCCCATTGTCAGTAGACGAGTGGTTAAAGTCTTAGGTTTGCCTTTGCCTTCCGTGTAGGTAAAAACCAACACCCTCACAGAAGTGTTTCAACTCTGACAGACCTCATGTAAACCTCTTATTAGCATTCAGCGAAGCCCTGACTGACACTCTTGTGGGCACGAGGGCTAAACCCTGCTCCTGCCCACCTGTGAACATGCAGGAGGCATGTCATCACAGACCACCTGCGGGTGACCTTGCCTTCTGACACAGCTCCATACTGCTGAGAGCCTGGTAGTACAGGTCTTCACCAGCAGAGTTAACCCCAGTTCTTTTCTGACTATCCTCAGAGACTGAAAGAATTGAGGCATTTGGGGAAAGGATGTTTTCTTCAGCTAACCTTGCCCTTAGGTCAGTCAAAACAAGCTGTTTACTGGGAGGGTACTTCTATTTATTTTGGGACATGGACGCTGAGATCTCGCCAGAAGTGCCGGAAACTTTTGCACCAAGTTGGCACAACCAGGATGTGGCAAAGTATGCCATACGGTCAGGGCTGTACTGTGTAGTCAGAACAGTTGGGACTAGCATGGTGCACCAGCGCCACGCATAAATGAAATGTAATGGGCTTTTCGGGTGATGTTCAAGCAGCTCTCATGGATATGCCTTTTGACAGGTAGCGCCTTTTTGGCAAGTAGGCTGACTCCACCCTCAAGTGCTTCAAAATGGTAGTCTGTCCACAGCTGCAAAACAGTATCCACAACAATTTTGCCCTTTGAAAGCATCACTAGGGGTTCTGCCTATAAGCAACATAAAGGCCCACCACCCCAAGAACAGATATTGCAGCCCTTTCGGGGGTCAAGGTAGGTTATTCAGCAGACAATGTCCTGGCTCGCAGGGACCGCAAACCTCACAGAACTCAGCCCCTCCAACAACAGCCACCAAGTCGCTTTAGTTTGTGTTTAGGGGCACATGATCACCTCTATGGAGGTAGGATCAGCCAATTGCTCCACAGCTGGCAAGCCAAAACATCTGATAGATGGAAACTGCAGGTATCCAGCAGGGCCACTGCCTGCCATTCGTTTCTGCCCCCATTACATCTTTCACCCACATCAGAGCAGCTTTAGGAGGACCATTTTTCTACAGAAAGTTCAGACTCTGGAGAAGCGAGCCATAGAGAGAGAGCCTCGGAGATTTGAATTGAGTCTTAGTCCCATTATTTCCTAGTGCTGAAAACTGGGGAGGCCTTCATCCTGTTTTACATCTTTGCCCTGTAAATGTATTTCCGTGGAAGGAGAAATGCAAAATGCTCATACTGGCCCAAGTTCTGTCTGATCTGAGTGACTGAATAATTGCCTTGAACCTGCGTGCCGCGTACTTTCACGTGTCTGTCCTGCAGTCCCACAGATGTTACCTGCAGTTCAAGGTTGACCAGGAATATTACCAGTTTGCTGTGCTACCCTTCTGCCTTACCAGCATCCCTCAGGTGTTCAAGTAAGTGATTGCAGTGGTGTCCACCCATCTTCGAAGGTTGGGAATATCTGCTTTCTGCCACCTCAATGACTGCGTGTTTATGCCAGGTTTGCCAATACTAATAATAAACTGTTCCCTTTGATATTATTCAATACGTCCCTGTTCTTATACTGTCATACCAACATTTGTGCCCCCTCATAGAAATAAAAAGATAAAGTCAGAAAATAAAGAATGAATTGCCTTGCCAGTACTATAAAAATAACTCTTATTTATTAAAATATCTCATATAGTTACAGTTCTTCACATTTAATTCATAATACAATTACGTTAACATGATTTTTTTCATGGATACAAAATTTCTTTTATCTTTAGTATCTCATGAATCATTGATGTTCGATAGTACACCACATTTCTTAAAATACCAAATCTTTTAGCACATATCCACTGCTATATCATGTACACAGATTTCATTAAAATCACACTTTAAACACAATTTTTTTTATTTAAAAACAACAACAATACTCTAAGGTGTCGATGCGAGCGTTTCGGTGGGAAAGACTGGTTAACACCACCTTCTTCAGGACAGAAAAAGCAGTATTGCAGAATCTACAAGTTTATTCGTAGTTTTGATATCAGTTTGATTTAGATGTATCTGAAGACTTTCTTGACATCTGTGTCCAGTTGTCTATTTTAGTGAAACCAACTGTATGTTTTTGTTGAGGTTAATCAATTCCTCACTATTCGTGTATTTATTTAAAAGTTTAATCACTTCTGGTTGTGTTCTCTGATTGTAGTATATCCTTATTCCCTTTCTTGTTCTATAGATATGTTATCCTAGAAGTTATTCAATTCCTCTATGGTACTTTATTTCAAAGGCCATTTAATAATTTCAGGTTTCTTCCGGAGTGTTTTGCTTTTTCAACTATTGTTGGAATGAGTGTCCCATTTGCGAGGTAGAATAACTTCCTTTCACTTCTTCTCGCCTTAGTCACAATCTCATTCGTGTAGCGCGCTCCGCAGGTCACCTATCCAGGACGTAATTTCAATGGTTTGCAACAGTCATTCATAGACCACCTCCACATGACAGCAACGCACCTGACAAAATTAGGGTTCTGTAGTATCCTCATGTTATGTTTTAATGTTCCCTTGCACCTTGTTCCTAGCTGCTCAGCCAGTGTGAGTGTTCTGTGTGGAATGTTGGTGTGATTGACATGAGTATAATGCATAGGTGCCTGGTATGAGTGTTGTCAGTTGGAAGATGGGCTGAGCAGCTAGCTGGCTGCTCCTGGTGGGGCTGTTACTACACATCTTATGGACTTAATAAATAACCTTAAAAGACACTGCTCGGCTACGTCTACTTTGTCACCTCTACGCATGGGACTAGACCACTGCAGGTTCTCACTCAACGAGCCAAAGTCACACCTTTACAGAGGTTTCCCTTAACAGGAACTGTACTGGACCCACTGAAGTTCAGGGCCTTTCTTCTGCTACGAGTCCAGGACATTCGGGCTGTGATCCTGATGTTTCAGACTTGATCTTGTATCTTGGTGAGAGCTGCTCTGAGGCTCCTTGGCCTGCTGGCCTCATTCATCTTGCTTGTCTACTTTGCCAGGTGGCATATGTGGTCTCTGCAGTGGGATCTGAAGTATGTGTATCCATCAACAAGGAAACCCGTTGGATACTATTCAGGTTTCAGAGGAGAGTGCACAAGATCTGCAATGATGAGTGTTCGACTCCAATCTGACCAACGGCAGAATCTTCCCTGCCCAAAACTGACAGTGGTGATGGATGCGTTCCTGCTGGGCTGTGGAGATCACTGGGAGAGGTGTAGATCAGGGGACTCTTGTTTCCAGTGGGAAGATTAATGTTTGAGAAATGAGCCATCCTCCTGGCATTGAAGACCTTCCTACTATCCATCACGGGCAGGCTTGTGCAGGTTGTCATTGACAACACCATCGCTATGTGTTTTAATACAACAAGCAAGGTGGAGTGGTGGCCTGTGCCTGGAGTCTTGTGTTGGCTGGAGCATCAGGGCAACTCCCTGGTTGTGAACCACCTGGTGGAATCTTTAAATGCAAGGGTGGACGAGCTCAGTCTGCAATATCTGTCTGGTCACGAATGGTGGTTGCATCCCAAGGTGGCGCCAGCATATCTTCCAACAGTGGGGAGAGTCCTGCATGGTTCTTTTTGCCACTGTTGAACATGCAATGTCAAAACTTCTACGTGTTGCAGTTCCAAAGAACACTGCAGGATATGCTAGAGTGGAGCACGGGATTCCTGTATGCTATTCCACCCTTGCCTCTCCTGACCAGAGTTCTAAAGAAGACCAGGTACAATAGAGCCCATATCATCCTAGTGGCTCCGGATTGGGCTAGGTGAGTGTGGTACCCAGAACTTCTGGGTATGAGCATATGTCTTCCGATCAGGCTACAGCTTCTTCACCCAAACCTGCACAGTCTACACCTTCTTGTGAAGCAATTGAGCAGTGGCATTTGACTACGTTCTATCTACTACCTGAAGTTGTCTGTCATCCTCACTGCCAGGCGTCCCTATACAAAGTCCATTTATATCAGGTACAACACAGACTCCTTGCTAGCCAAACTGTCAGATGCTTTGTTGTTTGTTTTATCTGATTGAGACTTCTATCTGCAGATTCCTTACCGTAGAACTACCCCCAGGCATCAGACTGGATCCAGAAATCATTTTTGAGCAGTACCCCTATATGCCAGTAGGTGGCGATGCTTGGCTTTGTGTGGCATCACACGCGCGGAAGCGGCATATGCCATGCCTACATAGGCTCACCCCAGCACGCTGAAATCTGTTCTTTTCTTTCTGCAACAGTCAGCGCAGATCCGGATATGAGCTACCCCCAGTCACTTTTTGATTATCCTTTTTTCATCCCTTTGTCGAAGATTTTTGAGATATTGTCTCTATGTGTGGCATGGATGTCCACGAGGAAGGCTAGTTTCAAGCCCTGTGACACCTGTAACCTACAGATGTCTTGACGGACCCGCACCTCATCTGCCTCTGGTGTCTTGAGCATGACCACAAAGCCAAAACCTGCGTTGATATTTGCGCCATGCACCCCAAGGCCTTGAGGGAGACAGTCCCTCAAGCTCACTGCATCTCGACGTGCGACACCCTGATGGTCTCGATCCCAGTCGAGATGACAGTCCCAGGTTTGGTTGCGGAGCCATCAACCTTTGTCAATGTCGTCCCACTCCGGTAAGTCCCACAAAAGTCGAAAAGGTCTTTGACTTCACCCCATATGTCGAAGTCATCCGACGAAGGAACGCTGCCACTCGAAGCTTGAGTCCGCGGTTGAGCCCGGGCCATCTCCGCGCCTCCTTGAGTTTCTGGGAGCCTGAGTGGATCCCACCCAACTCCGTGAATTTTATGAGGCCACGCACCTCATATTTGAGTGGTCCATCCCAGCTAGAGAGCTTTCGGGTCCCACTGCTTCGGAAAAGCCCCTACTGGTCTTCCATCGGCGGGTTCGCTCGCTGCACCATTTGGGCCACGTGGATCTACATATGGCACATTGACCTTCCCTGGCACTGCCCCCATTCTCATCCCTGACTCCGACACAGAGCTGGATAGGGGTTCAATGACAATTTTGGTGCCGACTACAGTGATTCCCTCTAGATCGGAGCCTGAGCCCTATTCTTATGGGCTGGGACTTGGAGAAGATTGTGAAGGGCCACTAGACCCTTATGAATACCATCCCCTAGACCATAATGAGGACACTTGGTGTGAGGAATTGGCTGAAGCCCGTGGACTGGACCTCCCCCTTAACCCAGATATTGACTCGATCTCTCCTCCTACCATGGCTACAGAGGAGGGAGCCTCATTCACTATAGTGGTGAGGAGGGCGGCCGACGTACTGGACCTCAACTTGGCCTCATTGGCAGTCAAGACTAACTTCTTGCCAGAGGTGGCTTCAGCCAGGAGTCACCCCGTCAGAACCGCTTCTCCCATTAAATGAAACCCTCAAGGACGTCGTGCTTGGGTCCTGGTCCAAGTCCTACATAGGGGCTCCTGTGAACACAATTGTCCGACGCCATTGCCCCACCCAGGGGAACCCAATTTCCTCACTCTACACTTTAACCCAGAGAGTTTGGTGGTCCAAGCCTCCACCTCCTGAGTAAACAATGCTGTATTACCTGCCACCCCACTGGATAGGGAATTGAAGAGGCTGGACACCTGGGGCAAGAAAATGTTTTTTTCCACCAGCCTGGCTGCGGTCTGTGAACACCACGTGGCTTTTGGGCTGTTACTCTCACTCACTCTGAGATTCGGTTGCGCAGGTGCTGCCTATGGTCCCAGAGGAGGCCTGGGTCATACTTTCCCAAGCTATGAGTGATGGAAGAGATGCAGCTAAGTTCACAATCAGATGTGGGCTAGACACGACCGACTCGCTAGGCAGGGGGGTTCCTCTGTCGGTGGTCTTATGGCGCCACGCCTGGCTTAGGACAACTCTTTTTTAAGGGGAGGGCCAGGCTTCGCTAAAGGACATGCTCTTTGATGGCTCCCATCTCTTTGGAGACAAGGCGAACTCTGTGTGCTGGAGCGCTTCAAGAATAGCAGAGCTTCGGTCAGGTCCTTGGGGCTTTCCGTGGCCCTTCGCCAACCCCAGTCCGCATTTCGCTGCCACGGAAGGACATTCCAACCATGTCCCTACTCATCCAGCCACCACAGCACTCAAGCATCACTGCCCCTACGTGTCCAAGGAAGCGGTACAAACAGTCTCCGTGGTTCAGGCCACCAGAAGTACGGCCAGTCCACCACACCCACCAGCCACAGACTCCACGCCTCTTTAGTTTGCCGTCTGACCACCAAGGGCAACCAGTGAGGCAGGATACACCATCACCTTCACCACTGGAGGTTGATGACATCCAACTGTGGGTTCTACACATTGTGCAAAGGGTCTACCCTCACCTTCATGACCACCCCTCCACCCATTTGTGACAGACTAACGGAGGACCATCTCTCCTTACTCCGTCAGGAGGTGGTGGCTGGCTTGGCCAAGGGAGCCATAGAGAGGATGCCGACATCACAAATAGGTCATGGTTTCTATACCTGCTACTTTCTGCTGCCCGAGAAGGACGGAGGCCTTTGTCCTATACTTGACCTATGCCCTCTCAATTTCTTCCTGAAAAAGGAGAAATTCAAAATGCTCACGCCTGCTCAAGTTCTGTCTGCCCCCAACCGGGTAGACTGGATGGTAGCATTGGACTTGAAGGACGCATACTTCCACATTCCCGTCCTGCCTGCTCACAGATGTTACCTGAGGTTCATGGTAGACCAC
This sequence comes from Calotriton arnoldi, assembly GCA_963921515.1. NCBI lineage: Eukaryota > Metazoa > Chordata > Amphibia > Caudata > Salamandridae > Calotriton > Calotriton arnoldi. The sequence continues at coordinate 47,044 of CAWUFW010019818.1, forward strand.
AAGCACGTTCAGTTTGTCGTGCTCCGTTTTGGCCTTACCAGTGCCCCTCAAGTGTTCACCAAGGTGATGGAGGTGGTTACAGCTCAACTGCAGAGATCAGGGCTGCCAATCTTCCCTTATCTCGATGACTAGCTTTTGAAGGTAGGCTCACCCAAAGCAGTCGTTTCCCACCTCCTGACTGTGGCGGACCTCCTGCACTCCTTGGCGTTCGTTCTCAATGTGCAGAAGTCACACCTAACTCCCTCTCAGACACTTCCTTTCATCAGGGCTGTTCTGGACAGAGTGCAGTTTTGGGCTTATCCTCCCAAATGGCGAGTCCAGGATATTCATGCTATGATACCAATGTTTCTGCTTCTATTCTATGTTTCGGTGAGACTAACTCTGAGGCTGCTGGGCCTCATGGCCTCCTGCATCCTGCTTGTCACACATGCCCGCTGGCATATGAGGGCTCTGCAATGGGCCCTGAAGTTCCAGTGGGTGCATCATTAGGATAATTCCTCCAACATGGTCCATATTTCGGAAGGCATTGCAAAAGATGTGCAGTGGTTGCTAACAAACTGCAATTGGGTAAGCAGCAGACCCCTCTCCTTTCCCCAACCAAATCTGACAGTAGTGACAGATGCGTCACTCCTAGGTTGGGGCGTACATCTGAGAGAGGTGGAGATCAGAGGCTTCTGGTCTCCAGCGGAATCCGAACTCCTCATCAACCTGCTGGAGCTCTGACTGATTTGGCTGCATTGAAAGCCTTTCTACCCTCCATCAAGGGAAGGCTAGTGCAGGTGTTCACGGACACCACCACTGCTATGTGGTACTGCAACAAGCCGGACTGGGTGGGGTTGTGGACCCTTTGTCAAGAGGCCCTGCGCCTCAGGAACATGGCTGGAACATCCTGTCATATCCCTAGTGGTTTAACACATGGCAGGCTCTCTGAACACCAGGGCGGATGAACTGCGCCCGCAGATGCCTAGCGGATCACGAATGGCATCTCCATCCAGAGGTGGTGCAAGGTCTCTCAGCAGTGGTGAGAGCCTTGGTTAGATCTGTTCGCCACCACAGAGAACACCCAATGTCAGCGGTTTTGCACGCTGGAGTTTCTAAGGTGACTCTTTTCGTTTTGAGTGGCGCTCAGACCTTTTGTATGCCTTTTCGCCAATGCCACTCCTGCCCAGAGTTCTCAAGAGGATCAGGAACGACCGGGACCAAGGTGTCCTTTTGGCTCCTGACTGGGCCCAGAGAGTTTGGTATCCTGAGCTGTTGAGCAAGGGCCTCGGTCCTCCAGTCAGGCTGCCCCTTCAGGAGTATCTTCTGTCACAGCAATGGGGGAGGGTTCTCCACCCGAACCTGTCAGTGATACACCTTAATGCACAGAGATCGAGTGGCAACAGTTGACAGCCTTCTGCCTGAAGTCTGCAATGTTATCTTGGCAGCCAGGCGTCACTTCACCAAGATAGTATACCCCTGCTGTTGAAGCAAGTTTGTGGCATGGTGTGCGTACAAACGGGTTGATCTCCTTTCTGCTCCCCTCCCTCAGGTGCATCTGTTTATTCTCTCTGTTGCCTAGCAGGGCTCTTCTTTGGGCACCTTAAAGGGCTATCTTTCTGCCATCTCAGCATTTCTGTGGTTGCCAGATCAGCCATCCCTGTTCAAATCTTTTATTGTACATATGTTTTTGAGAGGTCGCCAACACATGTTCCCGCCTTCACCTTTTGTCATGCCTCAGTGGGACCTAAATTTGGTACTCACCTTTCTCGTGCGCATCCTTTGAGTTGCTGCACAACTGTCCTGTCAGGCTCCTTACAATCAAAACGGCCTTTCTGCTGGCTATAACATCGGCCCACAGGGTCAGTGAGCTCCAGGCTTTGTCATCTGAACCTCCGTACACCAACATCTACCCGGATAAGCTGGTCCTTCGTACCAGAGCATTCCTTTCTGAAGGCCAATACATCACTCTGCCTACCTTTTTTTGCTCTGCCACATCCCTTTAAAGAAGAGGAGCAACACCACAGACTGGACCTAAAAACAGCGTTGTAGTTCTACCTTGCCTGCACAAAAGCGTTCCAGGTGGACAACCAACTCTTCGTGGGGTATTTCAGAGCCAAGAAAGGGAATGCCATTCAGAAATGGACCATCTCCCAATGGATCGTGCTCTGCATTCAAATCTGGTATGCGTTGGCCAAGATGCAATCCCAGAGGGTTTGCGTACTCTTTCCAGCAGAGCAAAGGCTGCAACCACTGCTTAGCAGGCAGAATCCCAGTCCTGGACATCTGCCAGGCAGCAACGTGGGCTTCTCTGCATATGTTCTCAAAGCACTACTGCCTGGACAGTCGGGTCCATTGGGATGGGCACTTTGCCCAATCGGTCCCACAGTATGTTTTGGTTTGAAATTGTTTCACAAACCCACCTCCGGGGCGTTATCACTTGGGTATCTATTCTAAGGTAAGCAATCTGTGGCTAGAAATCTCTATCAGATGAGCAAGTTACTTACTTTCGGTAACACCTTATCTTGTAGAGACTCTATCTATCCGCAGATTCCTTACCGACCCACCCATCCTTCCCGCTCTGCGAATGGATTTTAGGGACAGGGTTTTTCCTCTTTCAGGGCCCTAGTTTTTCACACCAGTTGTCAGAGTTCTTTGTGGCGCTGCGCTCCTGGCGCGGAAAGTCGCAAAAAGAAACTGACGTCAGCACAATTGGGTGGCGCCTATATAGGCACCACGCACATCACTTTCAGCGCTGCCGATGCCATGCGGAGCCGAATGACGCCACCTACCAGCGCGCAGGGGTACTGCTCACGAAAAATGTCCGGATACAGTCTGACACCTGGGGATAATTCTATAGTAAGGCATCTGCAGCTATATAGTCTCTACCAGATAAGGCATTTCCGAAAGTAAGTACGTCTTTCGCCTAAAAGGACCTCACCTAAAAGGATCTTACAGTTGACAATATTAAAGGTTATTTGTCACACATTTTAGCCTTCTTTTTTTTTTTTGCATTGCCGGACCACCTGTTCTTGTTTAAGTCATCTGTTGTGATGTGATTTATTTAAAGTTTGACACATGTCCCCTCCCAAACTGTTTTTGGTGCACAGTAAATTATCTCTCTGGTCCTGACCTTTCTCATGTGCACCCCTTTCGAGCCAACATACTGCTGCTTGTTGCATCTTATGACTCTAAAAACTGTCTTCCTTATTACGATCACTACAGCTTTGCACAAGAGTGAGCTATAGGCTCTTCGTACAGCAGCCATACACAATCTTTTTCTCCCGCAGGAAACTGGTGTTGAGAACCAGGGCGGGCTTTTTGCTAAAATGTGACTTTTTCCAGCACCTTCCCAACGTTCTTTTCTCTATCTTACCCCTTGAAAGAGGAGGAGAGAATATATTGGCTGGACCCCAACAGAGCTGTACGCTTCTACATCAATTGCACCAAGGACCGTTAGTGATGCAGAAAAGGATTTTGTCAAGGTAGACAGTCCTCTACATTACAATCTGCCATGCATTGGCCAACAAGCAGCCTCCAGGAGGACTGAGGGCTCATTTCTCCAGAGCCAAGGCTGCTACCACTGCACTGGCATGCGGTGTGCCTATTCTTGACATCTGTGAGGCTGTGACATGGGTGTCAGTGGACACGTTCACTAAGGAATACTGCCTTGTCACCATGTCCTATGGGAAGGACATGTTGCCTGTTTGGTCCTGCAGCTCTTTTTGGTCTGAGCCCACTTTACAGGCCCTCCACAGAGTCTCTACCTTGGGTAGGTACTGCTTTGCTATCTATTTGACAAGTGAGGAATTTGTGGGTAGAAGTATCCATCAGAAGAACAAGTTACTTGCCTTCGATAATTCTTTCTGGTGTGGATACCTTAACTGTAGATTCCACCCCTTTCTGGGCAGTGGCCTCTTTTATAGCATCTAAAAGGGTCCCAGTTAAAAAAAAAAATCTGCACACTGCTACCTCCAGTTGTTCATGCGCTAAGTCTGAGGGCGTGGTTGGAATCAAGTAAGAATGAAAGTAGTCCAGCGCGAAACTGACACTGGGATGGCACTTACATTCAGCTCTGCTCCGTCACTTCCAGGTGGAAAGAGGCCACCTAGTGGGGCGCGGGAGAACTGCTGAGATAATTTCCAGATTGTCTGGCAAATATTTTTCAGATGAGGAATCTGCAGCTAGATTAAGTATCCACCAAAAGGAGCAGTACCAAAGGTAAATAACGCATTCTTTTAGTTCCACACATCCAGAGTGGTTTAATCAAATGTATTTTATTTTCTGGTGCTCAAAAAGTACTGAGACCTTTGCTTAATGCTCGATCTCAGACTTGTTAAGCAAAAGTTCAAATTGTACGGATCATACACGTGATTGATTATCTTTAAGAGAATGTTACAGAATGTGGCTGGCAGTTTTTATTAGAAAAGCAGCACTTTCAGTTTTCTGCCCCCTTCTTTTCGGTCTTGTGTTGCACAGCTTCAGAGCCCATGTTTTTCTTACGTGGATAACTGGCTCATCGACAGTGGTCTATAACGGTGCTAGCACATACACAGTTTCAGGAAATTATTCATAACGTCTATACAATCAAGTGTGCTCAATGAAGACCGGTAACACGGTCATCCCAATAGTGTCAAGTAAACGGGAGGAAAACCCCTATATACAATAAGTATCAAAAAAATGTCCAGCGCACCACCACAATGAGAAATAAATGGTCCGTCACTCTAGCGGTTCCGTTACAGTAGGATAAACTTCAATAAACATAAAGTAGGTACAGAAAGCTGAAGATTCCATTCGTTTTTATTCCATATTCTTGTGCAAATATATTCAAACAACAGCCGACACGTGTTTCATCGTACTCGATGACTTTTTCAAGGCTCTGAATGGTATATCTGATTCATCCGAAGAAAAGTAAAAAAAAAAAAAACCTGAGTCCCGGCCCTCGTAGCCCTGGGGGCTACAGAAAAGATGCTCTCATTCAAAAATATATCTGCAAACGTAGTCAAGCACGATAGCATCCAATCATAGACAGCACGGACCTTGATAAGTCCAGGTCTCTGTAACACAATGCTTGGAAATCACTGTACGCCCAATCGGAACTCCACGTATAAGTATTTATACGCGGAGTTCTGATCGGCCGTTTTTTGAATGAGAGCATCTGTCGGCTGTTTGAATATATTTGCACAAGAATATGGATTAAAAACTAATGGAATCATCGGCTTTCTGTACCTACTTTGTTTATTGAAGTTTATCCTACTGTAACAGAACCGCTAGAGTGACGGACCTTTTATTTCTCATTGTGGTGGTGCTCTGGACATTTTTTTGAACCTTTTTTTTTTTTTTCATTCACGCTCATATTTACTCCCTCACTTACTTTCCTCCACTCTAGTGTGGGCCTTTACAAACTTGATGTGTGTGAGGGACCTTTTAAAGGTGGGCACTGCCTTGGTGAGTCCTGGCACTTTGGTCTAACAACCCTTTCATCTTGGTTTGAGGGGTTACTCTATTTTCTGTTTGGCTTATCAAGCCTCCAGAAGGAGCTTCACATACCCACTGCAGAGCTCAGGAATTTTAGTCTATAATCAAATCTCATCTCGGTTTCTGCAGCAGGGATTACAATTCATCCGGGCAATTCTCTGTGAAGTGTAATGCAACTCTACAAATCATTTGCAGGTGGTCATTTTTTCCTGTTGATCAAGTGAAGTTCAGTTTGTGTATCTGCTAGGATTGAGGCCATTGTGCAGTTTTTGGTACCTGAGACAGCAGTGGGATTAGTTCCATGCAAGATCTCCATTTTCTCTCCACTGAGGTCTGCAGAAGCTATTTGTGGTGGGCTCAGCTCTACAACCTCCTTGTGCAGCAGTCATTTGGGTTGACCTGACCATGGGTCACAACAGCGATGAAAGTTTCTTTCAGGATTCGGTAACACCTGAACGATCTTGTAGTGAATGGTGTAGAAGAGAGGACATACTCTCCACATAAATGCCTTTGGATCTATGGGTAATGTGCTTCAATCGGAGTGCTTTCTTCCTCTTGAACTAATGTACTTTTTTCAACTTGAAGACACCACAACGAACTCGCACTTCGTGAACAAAAGCGGTCAGATAGTTCCATATAGCTGTCCAAAGAACTGATAACATCTTAGTTCTGGGCCATCTAGAGATGGACTCTGCATATTATCTGGCAGGGATGGAGAAGTCAACATGGGTTTCCTTGAGCTGGCTTCCATGCATGAGCTGTGAGCTGCAAGAACTGAGAAGCTGTCCTAGGGGCATTCCACAAATAGATCTGATCACCACAAAGCATGATCCTACAACCATTTTTTTTCTTCTAATTGGAAAACATAGTAATTACTTTTATTATTTATATCAATAATTGTGATGATGCTATGAATTATACGTTCCTTTTTTATCTTCTCAAACTACAAATTATTAAAGCAATACATATTCATTCATTGTTCAAACATCAAATTCATAACAGTTCATCCTAGTATCCAGGAATTAAAGAGCTTAGCCAGTCTAAGAGAGGGCCCTGTCTCTTCCTTAATTTCTGCCTACTCGAATCCGTTTGAAGGACAGAGAACTCTTGGCTGCACAAGCATACATGTTCCTTCCACCAGGCTCTAGCAGCAGGGGCTCGGCCTCGGGCCATAAACAGGCTATTCCAAGTCCTACAGTCATTATTGAAACCAAAACAAAAACCTTCCAGTTTGCCCACAGGAATCCTTAAAGTGTGGCCTGGCGATATCATCTTTGGATCCCGTGAACCATTAGTACCCACTAACCGATTTAATTCACCAAACACATGGGTTCAATACTTTGTGATGTTAGGACATGTCACACACATATGACTCATGTCTGCATCTATACTAACACAGTAAAAGCACTTTGATGTCTCTCTGAGGTCCCATTTATGTAATCAATGAGGTGTCAGCTACTGTAATCAATAACTTGAAATGATGAACTCTTAGGCAAGAAATATTCAAAATCCTGCGGCTCATTTGATTACGTAAGATAATGTCATTGGCTGAAATATTATAGTCCATGTTTTTTTTCCGCTTATTGGCCTAGAGGTCACATTTATGGCCCTGGTATTTAAAAGTAACCAGAATGAAATTTGTGTAATCTCTCGTCTCGGAGTACTGGTTAAGAATTCCGTTAACTCCTTATGAACCAAATCGAAATCATTCGTTGGAAATAAAAGAAATTCCTCAACTGTAGACACCTAAAAGGTCCCTGTTTTTGTTATATTGCTTCCGTCTCTGGTCATTAGTTGGAAGGACCCGAACCTCAAATAACTGACACACTGTCTTCAAAGATGCATTATACCAACTGCATCATGTGAAAAGTCTGGTAAATCGGGGTTAAACCACACCATTGTGCATGCATTGACCAATTGGATATTAAAACAAGTTCTAATTGCCTGCCATATTTAAAAGCACACTACCAAGTTTTCTCATGCGTCTTTTATAGGATATGTGTTCTGCATGCGCTGGTAGGTAAAAAAGGGTACACTGACCACTTCTCCTACTGACACAGACTACTTATACCAGTGGCACTGCTTACTGCCTGCATTGGCAATGCCCAAAACTGGATTTCAGCGAACAAAACCAGTGAGCTTGCCTTCCTTAACATTCCTTGAATTTGAAAACATAGTGTCCAATAGTGCATCCTAAACCCAATTTTGACAAATATTTACCCAAAAATTCTATGCTCACAAAGATCACTTTAAAGGGCACTTTCATGTTCCCATTTTGGAGGGGGGATCATGGGCTGGGCCTCCGAGAGAAAATAAGACACCAGTGCAGCTTCGTCCGTGGTATTGGTTTCTCCGTGGGATGCATTCATGCATTTAATTCCAATGCAGACTGACCGGCAACTCTCAGAATTTTGGTTCTCGGCCAAAGGAGCAAAATATTTTTAATATTTAACAATCGCGACCACTACCTGTAGGACAAACTTAAAGTGTCTTGATCCCCATAAATAAGTGGCAGCAGTGCACACTGGCCACCACCAAGTCAGATTAGGTACTGGTGAGATACATGTGTGATCTTGGTGCTTAACCTGTTCAAAATTGCTGATGGTACTCCCATTTCAATTTTTGAGAGCCGCCTTCGTTCGCTAGCTCTCTGACATGCCTCTAATTTCACTCACTTCTTTAGATTGTCTTTTACTTATTCTAAATTTCTCATGTGCTTTCTGTCTTCTCACTAACACTAATGGATTCAAACTTACCCACTGTCTTTTAGTTGTTAGCTAACTCCGGCTCTGATTAACATAGGGCAGCTAATGCGGTTTCAAGTGCAAATTTTCATTTTTTCCTGAACTGGGCTTACACCTCTGATGCAAACTGTGTGGCATAAACCCTTTGTTTATGCCAAGGAAAATCTTGCACAAATTGGGGGTTAGAGTGCAAAATAATGCCTTGCACACCTCAGACTGGGTGAAATCATGTGCAATTTGCACTCGCTCCTTATTCTGAGGACTGCAACTCCTAATTGGGTGCAAATTGTACACTGGCTACTTATCACACCCCACGCAAATGGTAAATATGGGTTTGAACATTTGCATCTGCATTAGCACAAAAGTGAAATAATAAGTCCCTCATTCATCTTCACTTTCCAACATACTATTTATTTTACTCACTATTCCGCTTAGGCAGAATCAGTCATACTTTAATCCCATAGCACTTGCTATTGTCAGCTCACTACCACAACCATTATTTGCTGGGCAATTGGCATCTATATCAAATTTGGTAGAGCACTCCAGTGTCACCCAGTTACCAAAAATCACATGGAATATGAACTGGCACCCGCATGCTTACTGATAGCATAACGCTCCAAAAATAAATCAGATCTGATCCGCATTGGAAATGTTCGGAGTGTCATAATATGCAATACCAAACTGTACTGCAATGTCATGCAAATACTTATACATTCTCTCCCTCTCCAAGTTTTTAGAAATAAACATGTCAATGAAGAGGATGATGGTACTGTTGAATACATATGGAAATGTGCCATTAGCGCACTGAAAAGTCAATGTTAAATTCAGAACCTTTCTATCAGACCAGTTAAAGCTTTCAGGTGATAAAGTGATGTAGAATTCAATGCTCCATTAGTCTAAAAAATGTGAGTGATTTTTTTTTGTTTGGTCTAAAAAAGTGCATGTTTTTATTTTTGTTGTTTTGTGTAGCAAACTCCAGGCCCTACAGGCATCAGAGCACTTCACGAAGAGACTGGCAAAAAGCAAATAGAGATATACAATATTTTACAAAAAGGCGATAACATAAAGATAAATAGCAACATTTAAATCTGAATAAAGGTAAATGATTGTCATGAGAAGGGAAAGAAAATGTGTGTGTGACTCACCTACAGCATTTTCGTTCCTTTCTCTTGACAATCAAATGTTTACCCATTTTTAAATATTATTTATTTGATATATATATATGTATATATATATATAGTGTTTATGGGTAGTTAAGTTAAAAATAGTAGCTTCCATTGTAATTAAATGTTTACAAAACTTTAAAGGTGGGCCAGCCACTGAAAGCTCGAGCCAGGCTCGAGCATGAATGCTGGCTCTGGCTCAGCTCCAGGTCCTGTTGTAACCTCAAGCTCATAATGAGGCAAGCTTTCATGTGGTTTCTTCTGCTTGCCTCCCTTCCTGTACCCTGGATATTGTGTTACAACCAGAGTTGTCGACTTTGGAGCAGGAGAACCAGGTTCGAGTCTCGGAGTAAACTTAACCTTCTATGATTCTGGGCAAATCACTTAGGGGCCGATTCTGATGCGGGTTGGAAAAGCTTCCCGACCGAATCGGTTGGGAAATGGTGTCCGACCCACTCGGATCGGGAAAGTCCGACCTGTTAAATATTTTCAGGGCTGGGCTCTTGCACGGACTCTAACAGTTAATTTGTTAGCTTGCTGACCTGTACAAAACTTTGGGAATTAATGACACATCTCATTTATATAAAAACAAATATGTGGAAATGGAAATCTCACTGTAGCGTGCAGTGAAGTGGAAAGAAATCAGCGATGTTTGGCAGACCTCTCTGTGCATACAACAAGGAATATTGCTGCTGCCTTTTCCAAAAATAGCATTAAACTCCAAAGTTTTGTACAGGTGGGCAAGCTTACATATTAGCTTACAAATTAACGGGGAGAGCACGTGCCTGAGCAGAGCCCTGAACATACTTCAAAGCATCCATTTGCATCTGTGAATGGGTGATCTCCATCGTGTTTGGCAGCGTTTATCTGTGTTCTGATCTGTTGACAATAAAATTTATATACTGCTAAACACGATGGAGACCACCCCATAAACAGATGCAAATGATTGCTCGTCAGGTTAAATTAGCCCTGGTTTTTTTCCGTTTCTCCTCTTAGACCTTACAGGTCTCTCCCTTCAAATGAGCGCTACAGTGTGCCCCCTGTGCGGAGACTGATTGCTGCGTGCACGGCCGCCCATGCGCGCACCTTAGAGGGAACAAGAACACAAGTATGTTTTACTAAAGTTTAAGGAGAAAAGAAAAAAATATTTAATTTAAGAAAACCTTAGGGAGAAACCCAGCCGTAACATAATAGTAATCTAGCACTGGCAAAAGCTATAGCTAGCAGAGACGGAAAATGGTGTTTACCTGAATTTCTAGCACATATGATTCAATAATGTCTGGGCCTCTCTGGTCACTAATGAAGTAAGTCCTAAAGTAGGAGTCTGAAAATGACTGCCCAAAGGTCTGGGTGGCATCAGTTTGTATTTCTACTGGGTAATATAAAAATGTTAAGCATCGCCTCTGTGCTAATAATTTTCCACAAATTATCCGTTAGTCCGGTGCTAAAACATCAAAAACTGTTTTTTTTTAAAGCCCGCTTTGGTAAAGATGGGAAAAAAAACAATCCCTGGGGGTTGATTGTAAAATTAGTGGGCTGTGCCATCAGTAACGCCCGCTGCTCAGTTACAAATCCATTGTGCATATAAAATTGGTTGGAGAAAGGGTGTTGTTCTATAATAATCACCAAAGCTGAAAGGGTCACCCACTCCTTAAATCATGTTTTCCTCTTGAAAGTTGAAAACCCGCTGGCGTCATAAGAAATAAAATAGTTCTCAAAATTTTGTAATGCTAATACGAGCAAAACGAATCTAGCAAGTTTAAAGTTTGTAACATAAATTGCAGCATGCAAGAAGATAGCCAATGGGCTAAGTCGTTTAAAGTGCCAGTGCGAGTAACTCAGCATCTCATTGAAAGTTGCGCCCCGCTGGCATCTAATTCAAGGTTGAACCCTGCTGGCATGGAATCATTGGAGACTTGTGGATCTGTGACAAAGAGTCGGTGTTTAAACTCTGAAATGCTCGATTCCACAGATGAGGCTGTATGCGGACAAGTTAAATGTAAGAGCCGAATTAACCATTTAGAAATATCTCAACGATGACTGGTTTCTAGTCAACTGTTACCCTGGAAAAGTCACTGCGGTCCAACTCATCTGTTGTACTGGCGTTCAGAATGAGTGCCATTTTATTGTAGTCATAGTGATTATCTTTCGTCTATTGGTAGCATTGGGTTTAGTATGGTAAATTAAGAAAGTCTTGATAAATAGTCCCTTTTGGTGATTGGCCTTATGTCATGGGCCGTTACCCTACGGTATAAGAATATCTCCAAGGAGATGTCATTTAAGGGTCAAAATGGTACTTGTTGATATCATGAACCTGATAATACCTCATAATAATTGTCCATCATTATTTTAGGATTGTGTTGGTCCAGTTGTCAGTTTCAAAAAGTGGGTGCCATCTTGGTAGAGGACTCCATAGTTATGTGGTTCATAAGCATTATTTCCGTTTAAAAGTGAAGCGTTTAATCAAGGACCGTCTGCATAACAATATAGGGATATCTCAACGGGGGATGTAAAGTTATATTAAAGGAAAACACTTTGGTCCACCCTGTCTAAGAGGATGGCATGAAGATTTGCCACCAATAAATTGTATTCATTACTTGTCCTACTTTCAAGTGGTACTTGGTCATACTGTTAATTTTGTTATTTTTATTCGTCGATTATTTTAAATAAGATATTTATTGAACAGTCAAAAATATTCACAGGGAAATATAAATGGATTCCTTGAAGTCCGCCTCACCCATTGCACGGCATTTAGGCCCAGGAGCTCTTTGTTTTATGGTCATACCTGTGTAAGTTACAAAAGAGTGTCTTAATCAGGCTCTCACCTTAGTAGAAAAATTGAAAAGACAAAAGAACAAAGAGCAAGACAGAAAGGGGAGAAAAGGAGGCAGAAAAGGCAGTGTTAAGTACTGCAGACAAACATAGCAAGCAATTCATTTGAACAAATGTCCCTTTTCGTGTTCAGTGGAACATTCTATTATGCTTTAACAGATCTTTATACATTTTTTAGGAAGTCCATATTTTCTTGTTTTTGAGGTGGTCTGTTCTGTGGAGCTACTGATTCTAGTGAGTTTTTTAATCTGCGCTCAGATCGGAGTTTGTTTGTAATAACCAGGTGTGTAATTCCGCATCCTTATTGAGACCTCCTTCCAATCAATCAATCAATCAGGGAATTGTAAGCGCGCTACTCACCCGTGAGGGTCTCAAGGCGCTGAGGGGGGGTCCGCAGATCTGTTTAGCCGAAGAGCCAGGTCTTGAGGGTCTTCCTGAAGGTGTTCTGGGAGGGGGCGCGTCTGATGTCTGCCAGTAGCTTGTTCCAGGTCTTGGCTGCAATGTGAGAGAAGGATCTTCCACCTGCTCTGGCTCTGTGGATGCGCGGGGTTTTGGCCAGTGCGAGGTTGGAAGATCGGAGGTTTCTTTTGGGTACGTGGAAGTTGATTCTGTCGTTGAGGTATTTGGGTCTGTTGTTGTGTAGGCATTTGTAGGCGTGAGTGAGGATTTTGAAAGTGACTCTTTTCTCCACGGGGAGCCAGTGGAGACTTCGTAGGTGTTGGCTGATATGTTTGTGTCGGGGGATGCCGAGGACGGGTCTGGCGGCGGTGTTCTGTATTGTCTGGAGTTTGCGGAGTAGGGACTTGTTGATGCCGGCGTAGAGTGCGTTTCCATAGTCCAGTCTGCTGGTGATGAGTGCGTGGGAGACTGTCTTCCTTGACTCAAGGGGGATCCACTTGAAGGTCTTGCGGAGGATGCGGCGGGTGTTGAAGCAGCTGGAGGTGACGGCGTTGACCTGTCGGTTCATGGTGAGTGATGAGTCGAGTACGATGCCAAGGTTCTTGGCGTGGTCTGAGGGAGTAGGTGGGCTTCCGAGGGCGGTCGGCCACCAGGTGCTGTCCCATGCAGAAGGGGTGGTACCGAGGACGAGGACTTCTGTCTTCTCGGCGTTGAGCTTCACGCAGCTGTTGGTCATCCAGACTGCGACGTCTTGCATTCCTTTCTGGAAGTTGAGTTTGGCAGTGGTGGGGTCTTTGGTGAGGGAGAGGATGAGCTGGGTGTCGTCGGCGTAGGATATGATGTTGAGGCCGTGTTGTCGGACGATGGCTGCGAGGGGGCCATGTAGATGTTGAAGAGGGTGGGGCTCAGTGATGAACCCTGTGGGACTCCGCAGGTGATTTTCGTGGGGTCGGAGAGGAAGGGTGGAAGTCTGATCCTTTGGCTTCTTCCGGTGAGGAATGATCGGATCCAGTCCAGGGCTGTTCCTTGTATGCCTGCGTCGTGTAGTCTGGCGACTAGTGTGCGGTGGGAGACGGTGTCGAAGGCCGCTGATAGGTTGAGTAGGATGAGGGCTGCGGAGTGGCCTTGGTCCAGGAGGGTGCAGATGTCGTCTGTGGCGGCGAGTAGAGGCGGTCTCTGTGCTGTGGTTGCTTCGGAATCCGGATTGGGACGGGTCGAGGACGGCATTCTCTTCAATGAATCGTGTCAGTTTCCAGTTGACTGTTTTCTCTGCAACTTTGGCTGCGAAGGGGAGGAGCGAGATGGGCCGATAGTTCTTGAGGTCGGTGGGGTCAGCTGTGGGCTTCTTGAGCAGGGGTCTGACTTCTGAGCGCTTCCAGTCGTCTGGGAAGGTGCCTGTTTTGAAGGTGGTGTTGATGGTGCGTTGTAGTTCGGGTGCGATGGCGGCCGCGGCTCTGTGGTAGATGTGAGGGGGGCAGGAGTCGGTGGGGGCCCCCCGAGTGGATGCTTTTCATGGTTGAGTCGGTGTCTTCGGCCGTGATCGGTGTCCAGTTGGAGATGGTGGGCTGGCTGGTGTTTCTGGGGGGCGGGGGGCCGTCTGTGGCACCTGGTGGATGGTCGATGAAGTTGTCGTAGAGGTTTTTGATCTTGAGGTGGAAATAGTTTCCAAGCTTGTCGCAGAGGTCTTGGGATGGGGTGATGTCTGTGGCTTCGCTGCGTGGGTTGGTGAATTCTTAAATGACACTGAAAAGTTCCTTGGAGTTGGTGGAGTCCTTGTAGGTGGTGTGGTTTTCGGTTGTCTTGGTGTTTCTCCAGTTCTTCTCCAGGCGTCTGCAGGTTGCGTCTGGCTTCTTGGAGAGCGGTGGTGAACCAGGCGGCTTTCCTGGGGCGTTGTCTGTCGGGGTTGCGTAGCGGGGCGAGCTCGTCTGCGCAGTTGGAGATCCAGGTGTGGAGTTCTCTGGCTGCGTCGGGTGCCCAGGTGTGGTTGTCTCGGGTGAGGGTGGAGTTAAGTTGCTCGTCGGTAACCTTGCTCCAGTTCCTTCGTGGTGGGCATGGGGCTGGTTTGGGTGCCTTGGGTTTGTTGATGGCGAAGTGTACGTAGTGGTGGTCGGTCCATGGCGGCTGCGTTGTGTGGCTGAATTGGACGCTGTTTCCTGCCGCGAAGATGGGGTTGAGGGTGTGTCCTGCTCTGTGGGTCGGTGTGTTGACGAGTTGTTTAAGTCCGATGCTGGCGAGGTTGTCACGAAGGATAGTGGAGTTGAGGTTGCTGGGGTTGTCGAGGTGGAAGTTCAGGTCTCCAATGAGTATGTAGTTTGTTGAGGCGATGGCGTGGGGTGCGATGAAGTCGGTGATGGTGGTGGCGAAGGGTGTTCGGGGCCGGGGGTCTGTAGACGAGGGTTCCTCGGAGTGTGGCTTTGGGGGTGGTCTGGATCTGGAAGTGCAGGTGTTCGGCGGAGGGAAGGTTTCGCTGGAGGTGGTGAGGCGGAGGGTGCTCTTGTGGGCAATGGTGAGGCCCCCTCTGGGTGGTTGGGGCGGTCTTTCCTCTGGATCTTGTATCCGTCTGGGATGGCGGTGCTGATGTCGGGGGCGGAGGATGCTTGGTCCAGGTCTCTGTGAAGAAGGCGATGTCGGGCGAGAGAGAGTCGAGTAGGTTCCAGATTTCCATGGCGTGTTTGTGTACGGAGCGTACGTTGAGGAGGATGCATTTTAGGGTGTCACCAGTGCTGGCGTCGGCGGTGTTGGAGGCCAGGGTGGCGGTGAGGGTCTGGCGGCAGTGGAGGCAGGAGAACTGGCCGTGGGTCGTGTTCGGCGAGGCCTGTTTGCATTCTCTAAGTCTTCCAGGGTTGAGTACGAGGAGGGTGGTGGTGTCGTAGCAATGGGTAGTGGGAGGTCCAGGGTTCCTGGCGCTGGCCGCGGTCGGGTCACGGACTGGCGCAGACGGGCTTGCTTTTGGCGCACCTTCGGCGCGTCGGCGGCGCAACCGCGCAGCGGCCGCCATTAAGTAGGGGAGGTGGGAGGGAGGAGAGGCTGGGAGGCGGGAGCGGTGGAATTCCAGGGGGGAATTCCGGGGGGGAGGGGACGCAGGGGCAGCAGCAGCGAAAGGAACAGGCAGGCACGAGAAAATAAAAACAGTGGTGGAATTAGAGCAAGACACAGATGGGCACAATAACAGTGGCACAACAGGGAAAAAATTAAGAAAAAAAAATGGCTGAGAAAGGTTACGGTGGTTGCAGGCAGTCTGGTCTCAGTTGGAGCGGGCAGCAGGAGCGGGCAGCAGCCTCGAACCTCCCAAGGAGGAGGTCGGAGTCTGGAGGCAAGAGACGGCACAACAGAGCTGCGGGGAGAGAGTGGACCTAGACCGAGGGTCGGAGGTCTTACTAGCGCTCCCCCGCAGCGGCCGCCATTAAGTAGGGGAGATGGGAGGGAGGAGAGGCTGGGAGGCGGGAGCGGGGGAATTCCGGGGGGAGGGGCCGCAGGGGCAGCAACGGCAAAAGGCGAAAGGAACAGGCAGGCACGAGAAAATAAAAACAGTGGTGGAATTAGAGCAAGACACAGATGGGCACAATAACAGTGGCACAACAGGGAAAAAATTAAGAATAAAAATGGCTGAGAAACGTTACGGTGGTTGCAGGCAGTCTGGTCCCAGTTGGAGCGGGCAGCAGGCGCAGGAGCAGGCAGCAGCCTCGAACCTCCCAAAGAGGAGGTCGGGGTCTGGAGGCAAGAGACAGCACAGCGGAGCTGCGGGGAGAGAGTGTGCCTAGACCGACTGTATTGAATTTCAAAATTAGTTCACTCTCACGTTTCCTAAGGATGAGTTCCTGGTTGCCTCCTCATGAATCTTTTTCTGCTTTTCCAAGCCAAGGAAGGTGAAGGTTCGTTGATGTTGATGATTTGTTAGAAAATTATCAACCAGTGTGTTGCAATCCACACACAATATCTTCATTAATGTGATAGAAGTAATTTATGTTTCCAAGTATAAACACTTCAGTGACCTCTAGCCAGAATCCCCATTACAAGACATTTCCACACATCTCCCCCTTATATATATTGAAAACTCAAAAGTTAAAAACACAACAAAATAAACATTTCATAGATGAAAACACGAAATCTGTACATATTATACTACCCAATTATCCAATGTAACTACAGATCCCTTTACTTTCATTACCTTACGTGGTTGAGAAAACTTTCTTTCTACTTTTCTCACAAATCCTGCTAATCAGTCAATCAATCAGGGATTTGTAGAGCGCACTACTTACCCATGAGGGTCTCAAGGCGCTGGGGGGAGGGGGGTTTCGGACAGCTCCGGTCATTCGAAGAGCCAGGTCTTGAGGCTCTTCCTGAATGCTTGCAGTGTCGAGCTTCGTCTGATGTTGAGGGGGAGTTTGTTCCAGGTCTTGGCCGCGATGTAGAAGAAGGACCTGCCTCACGTTCTGGCTCTGTGGATGCAGGGTATATCAGCCAGGGCTAGGTCAGCAGAGCGGAGGTTTCTCATGGGGGCGTAGGAGATTCGTTCATTGAGGTATTGGGGTCCGGTCTAGTGGAGGCCTTTGTAGCAGTGTGTGAGCAGCTTGAAGGTTACTCTTTTTTCAACGGGGAGCCAGTGGAGGTCTCGTAGGTGCTGAGTGATGTGGTCTTGTCGTGGGAGGCTGAGGACGAGTCTGGCTGCGGCGTTCTGGACGGTCTGGAGTTTGTGGAGTAGAGATTTGTTGATTGCTAATCCATTGCGATTTGCAGGTGTGGGCTCAAATCCCATCCATTGTTGCCAAAAATATGTTGTAATCTGTTATACATATAAGTTATATGTGTTATGCCTTAGCCCTTTCTTTGTGTCCCTGTTCTCCGACCCTTCTAGAATTCCCCTTCTGGATTCTAGTGTTGTTCCTGCTAAAGATTCTACTTGTGTCAGTTACTCGACTGGTCAGCTGTGATGTGTTTGTTATGCTGCTGGCTCAATAAAGTCGACATTTCTTACCATATAGAAGTGTCCGGAGTTGCTTCATTTACAACAGTTTTTACCGACGATCTTGCTGCGCTTGTTTCCGGTCCAGGGAGGACCTGGCTTGGCAGTTCGGGCTGGACTGTTCCCATGAGGCACAGGGTCAAGACTGATTTGCATATGGCCAGGTCTAAACTGGGGTGGCATGGTGAGCAAAAGAATGATGGATTTAACCCAGATCTCTTGACTGGGGGTGAATGTTTTGATTTGTTCTGCATTCCGTCCATCAATTGTGTGTCTTTTGGCTCAATAAAGTCGACATTTCTTACCATATAGAAGTGTCCGGAGTTGCTTCATTTACAACAGTTTTTACCGACGATCTTGCTGCGCTGACCAGACGAGTTGCTGCAACCTCATTTCATCGTTCTTCCAGCGGAGTCCAGCAGCGACCACTTCGGACCATTTCCGCAACTGTGGTCCCAACTCCTGTTACCTCGACTTCATATTCGGTCCACCAAAGAAATACCCATCTCATCTGGTGAGTGGTGTACCTCCGACTCTTCAAGGACGGCCTCCTGATTCCCAGTGACGTCACCCTCTACTCGACATCAATTACCAGCACGTCATCATGTTGCCACGCAACTCGTCCATTTCTACCAGCAGTTTTGACCTTCTTCGCACCGTAAGTCAACGCTCCAGTTGCCTGTACGTTTTCACGCTGCTACGCATGTTGGCTATTTCTACTAGCTGAAGTTGTCTTCTCCGCATTGCCAGTCGACGCTCTAGTTGCCGGTCTGACGTCACCACGTTTCCACGCACCGCAGCCATCTTGCATTGCTACTCCGGTGACACGCACACCATTGGCGTGTTCCGTTTCCTCAGTTACACAGCTGCGGCTACAATTAATTGCTTAACACCGGTGATACGCACACCGTTAGCGTGTTCCAGCGCATCGTCGTATTTGTACACCCGCTAGTAACGAGGAATCAGCGCGTGTTAGTACAGTGACACGCACACCACAGGTATTTCTGGTTATTTTCTTTTAAGTCCTCTTGCAAGTGTGTGTTCGGTGACACACTCACCTCACGTTTTTCATCTACAGCACATTATTCACCGTGGTGATGTGCACACCTACGTTTTTTGCCTAACTTTGTAATTTTTCTGATTACTATTCATTACTATGCTCATCATATTGCTGTGGTGCCACCTCCTCAATTTTTAATTGATCCTGGTACACCTGCCATACCTTGGGAGGACTGGATTGTCATCTTTGACAATTATTTAGTTGCCTTGGATGGTCAAGAATTTTCTGCAAAAAGGAAAAAAGCACTTTTACTGAGCACTTTGGGCAAAGGGGGCCAACTAATTTTTAGTTTCTTGCCACAAGCCTTACAAGCCAACGGAGAACCAGTGCCTGATGAATATAAAGAAGTGATATGCAGGCTCGAAGTTTAATGAATCGATATAAATTTTATTCACACCGTCAACGTAGTGAAGAGTCCATCGATGAATTTGTTGCCAGGTTGAGGGAACTTTCTATTAAATGTAACTTTGGTGTTATGACAATTGAGTTAATAAGGGACCAGTTAATTGTACAATGTAAAATAGGAAAATTCAGGAATGATTGTGGGCAGCCAAGAATCCCACGTTGAAAGCAGTCATTGACTTAGCAAAAGTCATAGAGCAATCAGAGTGTTGTATGAAAGAATTGCAGAAACATAACACTAATCAAGACGTTTCTGATAAATATGCATGTGAAGGAAGTGACCATGGTGATGATGATTCTAATGGCGTAGCACTGCTCAGGAACAAAAACAAGTTCACCGGCAAGAAAAGTCCTTTCACAAGGTTACCTGTCAAATTCTGTTTGAGGTGTGGTAGCAATGGGCACACATCTGAGTCAAAATTTTGTTTTGCTTCTAATAAAGAATGTCTCAAATGTGGTCGTTTGGAACATTTCGCCAAAATGTGCAAAACTAGATCACGTCCCACAGTAGCTGTTGTTCAAGACAGTATAGTATAGAAGAAAAACAACAATGATAGAATCCTTAGTGTTGGGGATGATGATGACCATTCTGACAATGAAAAGAGAGAGAACAGGCCTAAAGCTTTATTTTTGGTTGATGGGCAACAGGTATCCCTGATGGTAGACACTGGATCTAGATACACTATAATTCCCCCCAAAAATGTTTGATCAAGAGTGGTCTGGAAAATTTTTGCAACCCAGTGATAGCTTACCTGCGGGATATCAAGGTGAGTCCATAGACTTGTTAGGTTTCTTTGAAGCACAAATTGTGTTCTCCAATAGGTCCACAAAAGGTAAGGTGTACGTGGCAGTGGACGGTCCCCCATTTTAGGTTGGATTCACCAATATGATCTCCATATAATTGTAAACCCCAGAGCTCCCTCACAAGTCATGGTGGTAGATGATGAAAGTCTAGATGATATTCTTCAAGAGTCTAGTGTGGTTTTTAGAGCTGAGTTAGGAGAACTCAAAGGATCCGTCCATAAAATATTACTAAAGAAAGATGCCTTACCAGTTCAACATAAACTGAGAAGAGTACCCTTAGTAGTGGGGGATGAGGTGAAGTCCCTCATAAAAGATATGCTGGAGGGGGTGATTGAACCCGTAGAAGCTTCTAGTTGGGTATCTCCAGTAGTGATCACAAAAAAGGCAGATGGCAAAATCAGGTTCTGTGTGGACTTGAGGTCCTTAAACAGGTGTGTCGTTGCAGATACTTTTCCTTTACCCAATATAAGCGAGTTGGTTTCCACTCTAAAAGACGCTAAGTTCTTTTCGAAACTCGACCTTAAGAGTGCGTACCATCAGAAAAAGTCACACGAGAGTTCTAAACATCTTACGGCTTTCATTACTACAGAAAGAACATTCCAGTTCACACGTTTGCCCTTCGGGTTATCATCTGCGGCTAGTGTGTTCCAGCGGATGGTCACGGAAATTTTTAAGGGCATTGACAAAGCTATATTTTTTCAGGACGATATTCTTGTGTTTGGAAATTCTGTTAGCGATCACAACCGAGTTCTTAAATCAGTGCTACACAGGATTGCTGATGTGGGGCTTACACTTCGTAAAGAAAAGTGTTCTTTTTTGGTCGAGCACATTGAATATTTAGGCTATGAAATTTCAGCTCTAGGAATAAAGGTCTGGTTAGCAGGCCTCAGTGCACTCTCAGCCATTACACCTGGACCTTATAGTCAAAACGTGAGGCAAAAAGTGGGCATGAACCCGCAAAAATCCATTTCCTCACACCTGCCATTGACTGAGGGGGCCAGACATGTCAGTTACAAACCTTTCAACACTACATCCCAGATTCACAAAGTTGTTACGCAAAGCAGCGGTACGTTGCATCGCGTGAGAGGGAGAAAGGAGGAAAGCGCCATGTCTACTAAGATATGGCACTGTCCTGCTCTCTCTCTAGCACTAGCACCCAATCTGGCTTCCAAGCGATACACACAAAACTTTGAACCACAGTTCAAAAGTGTCCGCATCATGTCTAGATAGGTTTTATACTGGAGTTGTACCCTTCTGTACAAAATACTATGCCTAGGCAAATAGGTTTTGTACTCGAAGGGTACCCTTCTGTACAAAATATTATGCCTAGACACATTTTTTAACTTTTCCCACCATTGTAGTGTGCAGTACAGTGCAACACCTGTGCAAAATTGCAAAGGTTTGGAGAAATAAAATAATTTCTCCTTCAAACGTCTGCCTCGAAGAGGTGTTATTCTTTGGTGCACAACCCTGCCTACTATTCTTAGTAGATAGGATATTGCATCAAAACCATGGGTGACTGCATGAGAACGCCCATGTACCACCCATAGAATGATGCCTTGATGAAAAGTAATGGCATACTTTTTTAGTACAAACCCCATCTAGACAGGACACAGACATGCAGGGTTCTAAGCAGCCTGATTGTGCACTAGCGAGAGAGCAAGAAAGGGCCATGTGTTAGTAGACATGGAGCTTTCTTCCTCTCGCCCTCATGCAACGCAGTGCAGTGCTGCTTTGCATGACAACTTTGTAAATCTGGGCCATAGTGTTGCAAAGTTTGTAATTGATGTCTGGCCCTCTCAGTCAATGGCTGGGATTACTAATAACAGCCCTTTTTGCATTGGAGAAGAGCAAACTCTTTTCTGACCCCCCACTGGCCAAACCCCATCAACAAAAAACAAATAGGATCATATCCTCACAGAGAGGCTTTTCTTAAGGTGCTGTAAAAGCATCCTGTGAGTGTAGTAGGGTTCTGGTCACCCATATCTGGATGAACTGCAGGGCTCACGGTTAAGTTGCTGGAGTCCAAAGTCTAAGTTGGGGCCAGTAGCTGGCTGGTGTGCCAGTATACACTAGGTTCCTCAGGTGCTGTAGCTTGCCAACAACCATCATGGTCAAGATTTTCCCCACTGGACACCCACTGGTTGGTGGCACCTACTACTAGTATCAGAGGGTCCAGTACCTAGTATCCTACTAGCCAAAGTAGGGTTTAATCAGAGCTTCACCCATCAATATCCCCAGAACTGGAGCATAGTGGAAGCTGGATCCAGTGATTATGAAATGAAGGCAACCTTCTCCAAATCAACAGAATGGGACCCCCAGGGCATGAGGTCTATAGTTCTACAGACCTACCCGTACAGCATAGGTAGGAGGTACTGGCACTCTACGGATAGAAAGAGGGTCTTGTTTGGAGCAGGTTCACCCTTCTCAATACTGGAAGACAATGGGACAGCTGCTTAACCCACATGTTTTTGATTCATTTTTGGACTGCTTGCTGGGACGACCTCATGGCTCCTGGGCAGTCTCAGTCAATTGAGATATCCTCCAGGGAGGTACTACCAATCAGTTGGACCTTGCCTCACTTGTGCATATCAGGTCATTCCCCCTGGCAGGTGTAGACTAGTTCCTCTTCATTGGCAGGTGGAGCTCCCTACTGTCTACAAGTTCAGCAGCAGTGCCATTCCACAGGCTTCCTGGGACAGGACCAGTCTGGAAGGAGAGTGGTGATCTATCAGAGGTTCCACTTCTGGCTCTTCTGCTATTCTTCGTAACTGATGCAATTAACCTCTTCAGTGACAAGTCAAACACTGAACAAGAGCTGACTGATGAGGTCAGTGCTTAATCTCCCCCAAGCTTGGCGATCTAGGGCAAGGAACATCATTTGAATGATTCTTCCCACACTTGGTGCCCAGATTTACATGTTTCCTGCCCACTGTTCCTCCTGAGACCGGTTTAGGCTGGCTCAAGTGGATGCGGAATGAAAAAATAATCGCCAATCAATTCCAAAAACACATAGTATCAAAGAACATTTTGGTCACTCATTATTCTGGATCCAGTTCTAAGCAAGTGATTAAAATCTCATTAATACATGTATGTGACAATCTGCTCGAAATTGCAAACGAGAACCACTTATCATGCAGACTTACTAGACCTCTCAGTCGCATTCAAATACAGTGGATCAGAACACCTTAATAAACATATTCCAAACACTGGCCAGCACCTCAAAAAAGGTTACCTGATAGTTTAACTCTTTCCTTAAGGAATTAATTCAAATCTTAAGATTTTGAGAATTCCTCTGCCCCACCTAAAAGGGGATATGGACCCCCATTCGCTTTGGTTTCGCTGAACTTCACTGGCTCCCAGTTAAACACAGAATCTCTTTCAAAGCTCTGTATTTCACACTCAGGATAATGTATCGGAGGGGTCCCAGGTATCTCTTCCCCCTGATCAAGGCTTACACCCCTTCCAGAGTACTTAGATTGGGAGAAGCAGTGCTGGCAGTGATTCCCAGAGTACGCTGTGCACAACTGGGGGGTTGCTCTTTTGGCCTTCGTGCAGCCAAGCTCTGGAACTCTTTGCCACTCAATCTAAGACTCAAACAGTTGGAGGCAAGCTTCCGCAGAAATCTGAAGACCAGGCTCTTTAGACAGAGTTAGAAGCCCACCTGCTCTTGACTTTCCTGACTCTGATAGGATGCTATTGCTTAGCGCGGGGACACTCTGTCGGAGTAACCAGGTGCTTTATAAATCCTAAATCTATTCATTCCTATGTGAAGTTCCACTATCTTACCCTCTTTTCAATAAATTAAACCTATAATGGATTTGATCTTCTCTCACACCTCCTCTTGGAAGGTGATAAGCAGATTCACTAAAGAGTCATGCAACGTCCCATCTAAGGGGCCGATTCCGATCTCGGCCGGTAGGGCTCCGAATCGGATTCGGCTTAACCGGATCCGATTCGGAGCCCTATTTCCCGACCGATTCGTACGCGCGTCCGGGCGAGCGAGTACGATGCGAATTCGCCGACCGACTCGTCCGGGTGTCCCGACCGCTCCGACTGACTCGTTCCCGCTCGAACCGCACTGACCGACTCGCTCGGACTCGACTCGCACCGCGCAATGGAGACGTTCCCCGGCCGGGTAAGTACGATGCGCGCCGCGAGCAGTCCGACCGAGCCGCGCACTCCGGCTCGAAAGAGCAGTCGGAGCCGTACTTTGGGGGTCCGTGTCGGACCCCCCTGTACGCATAGCCGCGCGAGTCGCACACAGGGGGGACCCATGGGTCCCCCTACCCGTGCGTGTACGGCGCAAATCGCTTTACCGCGTACACGCTGCAGGGGCGCCCTTGTCCGCCTCGCACCCATTGAGTCAATGGGAGCCCGCGTACGCGTTGTACGACCGGCTCCCATTGACTTCAATGGGAGTCCGACCGACTCGAGTCCGATGGCATACGTGCGCATCGTACTCGTTCGGTCGGGCTGCCAGAGTCCGATTCGGTCGGAAATCTCTCTGAGTCCGGCTCGGTCGGAGAGATTTCCGGCCCGAATCGGAATCGGCCCCTAAGTTGTTAAAAGTCATAAGCAAAAGTCTTAAAAGAATAGAGTGGTGGCTGTGGCACAAGATCCTAGAATGAAATGGTCCCAAAACAGAAATCATGATAGTGACTCGGACACCGTTCACCTACTGAAAGTGCTTAAGTCCTGCACATTGCAACATTAATCTTACTGTCAAAGAATGAGAATACTTGTGTGTTTGGCAGTCCAGATGGTATGCTTGGTTGTTTTGTTAAGTTCATTTGGATAATGAGTTCCCGTCATTAATAAGTTCCTGAAGATTCTTTAGAATCTGTGGGTTAGTTGAAGACAAAGGGCCCGATTCTGATGCGGGTTGGAAAAGCTTCCCGACCGAGGGCCTGATTCTGATGCGGTTAGGAAGGCCTCCTAACGGCATTTGCTCCTTCCAAATCGGATCGGGAACGTGTCTTCCCGACCGAGGGCCCAATTCTGATGCGGTTAGGAACAAATGTTCCCATTGAAGTCAATGGGAGTTCAACCAAATCGTATCTGGAAGCATCCGGATGCATCCTACTCCGCCGGTCGGACTTTCCCGATCCGAGTGGGTCGGACACCATTTCCCAACCGATTCGGTCGGGAAGCTTTTCCAACCCGCATCAGAATCGGCCCCAAAGTGTTTCTTGACCTATTGGTTGTTTGTTGTTGTGTGGAAGTACACCAGATGGAGTAGTGGTTGGCGATGTAGCCCAAAACCCTCCATCAGGTTGAAGTATTGTGGAAGAAGCCGCTCCAAGCCCACAGTCTCGAATTCTCTAGACAAACAAACAGGGGTGGGCAAAGTTTGCGGAGATGCACTTTGCAGAATTTCGTGGAGTTGCATACAAACTCAGTGGAATTCCACGGAGTTCCGCTCCGTCCTAGAAAAGGAAGTGTACTTAAAGTGCAGAGGTATGTGGTGTCATAAAGCTGGAGAGAGATACACTACTCCTGGGTGTGGAACATATGACGCGGTCTCCTTTAAGCGTGGGGCTGCACATATCCTAAAATGGCAGTTTACCTTCTGCGAGGGAGTGAGGGAAACAGAATGTCAGGGTGTGGGTGTTTAATAAAGAGTAGAATCTCTTCTAATGGTGCGGTGAATGTGGTGGCTTGAGGTGCAATATGACCCCCCTCCCGCCTCACCTTATTCAGAGTGACACCCCATTGCCCTCCAGGAATGGGGTCACCGCTCCATACATTGATGAGCCCAGTTCTCTGCTGAGTTCGGCCGCCACTCTTTTCCTCAGTGCCAGGAGCTGGGGGCGGAATGGCTGCTGGGGAACGGAAGTGACGATACGCAACACCACCACGTCTGTGAGGGGGGAGCAGGCCCCGCTAGTCTGTCTTTGATGCTGATGGCATCCTGGGAGGAGGAAGCAGGTATGTTAACAATTAACCTCCTTGCCTCCCTTCTGATTTGAAGTGCACGATGCTCCAGTGTGTGTTGCCTTCCGCTTGAAGCTCGCAGAGCGCAGCACTCCGCCAGCCCCCAGACACAGCATTCACTCCGCGCAGCTCCTGCCTGAGCTGAAAGCGGGCCAGCCGCAGGGCCTGACCCATGGGCTTTCTGTGCTGAGCCAGGAATCCCATTCTAAAGAAGGGGGCTAACGACTGAGTGCAGGAGGCCTGGAGACAAAGGAAACTGTAGTCAGCGCGTTGCATGCATCTCCAAGACCAATGCAACAGTTCGAGGGCGCGCTGGGATCTGCAGGACATCCAGACTAGAGGTGGGCGGCGGGGGCAAACTCCGCTACGCACCGCCGACCTTTACAAACAAATACATCAATGATCCTGTCTGTAGGAAGTCTTCTATCCCGCTTGTAGTGCTGTTGGCAGCCTCCTTAAGGAGAAGGCTTCACCCACCCCAATGGACAAAGTAAGGCAAATCTTTCTAACTAGAGGACCACAATATTCCATTTCAGTGGTTTCATTGAGACGGGCTAATGCTAGTTAGCCTGATTTGACATGAAGGCCACCTGTCTGAAGTGCAAAAACAGGGGATGTGATACAGTAAAATCCCTCCACTGGACCTCTGTTGATATGTCAATTTCAGTTACTTAATTTTACCCAAACTGCTAAGTGGCGCCCTCTGCTTTTAGGTGAATCCCTGGACACATTTATTCTGGTGCCTGTGGATTTCTGTGACTGGCATCATGTCCCCTTCCTGGTGGGCCCAGTAGAATCCTTCTATATAACATAATGTGGTCTTGTTTACTCCTGAGGTTGTGCCCTCACTGCTTTTAGGTGGAACCAACAGCACTGTGTTCAGTGATGTTTGTGACCACAAAGGAGTCTAAATCCTATACTGTGGTGTTCTTTACTTCTTCGTTGGTGCTATCGCTGCTCATGAGGGACACACAACATGCAACACATTGAATAAATGACTGAATCAAGCGTGTTCCATCTCTCTCATATGGATGTATAATGGAATACGTGCTTTTACCACGCACGACTTAACACGATTTTTACAACGCACTTACTAGTACAATGCACATTTTCATCACGAAACACAGTACAACGCATATACATAGAGTATCCATAAACGTGTCATTACCACACATACCATTATCATGTATCTCATTAGCATGCATACCTTTACAACACGTCGTTCTAAGCATTGCAGAAAAGTACTTTGAGTCACAAAATGTTAAAAAATGAAAATAATGTTTTAAAAATCACAATAAAAATGTGCACACTAATCTTTTCCAAAACACATTCTACAAATAAACATTATAAATAAAACATCACACAATACGCCTATTTCAAAAAACACATTCCCAAATATGTTTGCAACTTAGTCCTACCTTTATTTTAACCCCTTATTTTCAGCTTTTCCCAAATTAAAATGGCTCTCGTACAACAGGAAGTGAAATAAATGTTTTGTTTATATGAACAAAATAATAAACTACACATCCACAAAAAACCCACTTGAAATGTACATTCCAACTCATATCTTTGTTTAAATTTTCATCTACAACACCAAACACGTATAAAATGGGCTGCCCACCACTTTGCATTCACTAATACACTGATTGTGTTTGTGACCACATAGAGATTGTTACTGGAGCAAGACTTTACTACCACAGACTACCATCTACCCATCCAAGTAAGTAGAACTTTTACAAAAAGTACTTGTATTTCTACCAGTTAGTTATATTACAGATTGATTCATTTATTTTTCCTAAACTTACAGATTTCTTCGACAAAATTTACAAATGTTGGCCCAACAAACACGTATTGGGTTTGTATATTTTAAATTATTTTATACAAAACAATATTGTACTTTTTTAAAAATATTATTTTCAAATATATTATATATTTTATATCACTAAAGAAAACAAAGTGACAAAATGTTTCAGTTTATTTTTTCCCACAAAACAATTACTAAACGTTAACTTAAATAACTACTGCAAAGTCTACACTTAAAAGCAAATACCAATAGTTTACTAGAAGCAGAAATTACTATTATACCTCCACCACCTTCTTCCCTCAGATCAGGTGCTCGACAATGACTGGGATGAAAACGTACTATTCTAACACCACCAGATACTTCCGTTTGGGTACATGCTACACAGTATCTATAGTGCAAAATTACTATTCTAATTCCACCAGCAACTTACCTCAGAGCAGGTGCTGGATAGTGAGTAGGGCCAAAATTACTATTCTAACTCCACCACATACTTACCTCCGTGCAGGTACTGGACAGTAACTATGGTGCAAAATTACTATTCTAACTCCCACTATGTACTTGCCTAAGGGCAGGTGTTGTACAGTGACTGCGGTCAAAATTACTATTCTAACTCCACTGGGAAATAATAATATATAAGTTTATTAGTTAATTAAAACCATAAACAAGATCATACAATTCATATATATATAAAATGCATGCAAAAGTAATTTAAAATGGATGCAAAAGTAATTTGGGTACTAACCTCAGGGCAGGTGCTGGACAGTAACTACGGGGCAAAATTACTATTCTAATTCCACCAGCAACTTACCTCAGGCCAGATGCTGGATAGTGACTAGGGGGCAAAATTACTATACTAATTCCATCAGGCACTTACCTGAGGGCAGGTGCTGGACAGTGACTGGGAGCAAAATTACTATTCTAACTCCCACCGTGTACTTACATCAGGGCAAGTGTTAGACAGTGACTAGGCTCAAAATTACTATTCTAACTCAACAGGGTACTTACCTCATGACAGGTGCTGGGAAGTGACTGGGAGCAAAATTAGCATTCTAACTCCCACTGTGTACTTACCTCAGGGCAGGTGTTAGGCAGTGACTGGGCTCAAAATTACTATTCTAACTCCACCTGGTACTAACGTCAGGGCAGGCGCTGGACAGTGACCAGGGGCAAAATTACTATTCTACCTCCACCAAGTACTTACCTCAGGGCAGGTGATGGATATTAACTAGAGCACAAATGTAGTAGTTTAACTTCACCAAATACTTAACTCAAACCTATTACTCAAGATAATAAAATAAATACTTAAAAAATGAATAAATAACAACATGTATTTTCTTTCTTATTAAAACAGATACATCTACCTACAAAACAACTTGAAATAAAAGTATTGTAAATAACTTCAGTAAATATTAAGAAAAACACCATAAATGTCAAAGTTCAGCAATAAATAATACATTGCATTTTTCTTTTTGGAATAGATAACATAATTGAAGAAATAACAATTTTCCTAAAGAACACTGCAAAGTAGAAACACCTACTACCAATAACCTCCCTCAAAAACGAAACGCACCAATTTCCAGGTAAAAAAAGAAAAGAATTTTCTAACATTACATTTTTTCCAGGTGAAAAATATTAACTAACAATAAATATTCTCAATCAACAGAGTGTCTGAATTTATTTTCTTTCTCCACAAAAAAAAGAATTAACAAAACTTATTTTCATTCTTTTACCAGGCAAATAAAAACAAAAAATAATAAAACAGTAAAAACATTAACTTATACTCTTTTTCTATTTCTCTTTTTTTAACTGAACCAAAATCAGTGGCATCAGCTAATCAAGCAAGTTATGTCAAATCCCGGAGAGGCAACAGACTGTTACAGTATGCTGGCTACATTAGGTTAACTGAGCCCAGGTGTCATTGGAGGTGTGTGGAGTACTTTTCATCCCATTGCACTGGCAGAGCGGTTACTCTGGAAGACATTGTAGTTAGGACAACAGTGCATAACCACTCTGCCTGTGCAATGGAGATTGAAGTACATGAAAACATACAAAAAATTAAAGAACTTGCATCCACCTCCAATGAGCTCTGTGGCTCAGTTTATTTTTGAGATAGGTATCTAAAACCATTCCTATGCATATAGCTAGTAGAATGCAATCGATTCCCAATATTAGGACATTGGTACAAAGACAAAAACAGGTAAGTAATCCCCAATGAATAACACCACACCCTTATTCTGTCATTAACATCCCCCCGAATTAATTATCACTTTCTCTAAAGAACTGTTCCTATTGCATGATACAGAAAAGAGTACTAATTTGTAGCACAACCCATAACCTTTTAAGACATGAATAGTGAAATTTGGATGATGGATGGTACTTTTAAATCAACACCCCATCCATTCGCCCCAATTTACACTATTCACGCTAAAATAAATAACACAACAGTCCCAATCTCCCTGGCAAGCAACCCTCAACATACACCAAATTATTAACTGTTGTAAAATCCAAACCAATGAATAAAAAAAGTCCTGGAAAAGTGATAATTGACTTCGAATTTTCAATGAGTAATACAGTTACAAAAATTACCCTGCCACCCAAATTCAAGGATGTTTTTCTTAACGTTTCACAGGCATTTTGGCGAAAAATCAAAAATCATCCTTTGTCGAGGATTACTTATCAAACAGTAAACTTCATTTTGAATTTGAAAAAATGACCTGCCGTATGCTTTGTACCTCCTGACAGTGTAGACGAGTACTACACAGCAATTTCTGAATCAGAATATTTTACACAAATTGAAGAAACATTTACACCCCTACTAAATTATTTCTAAAATACATGGATTAGCCATCTAAGCAGGTCGGTTCACAGGAGGAAGCCATGGTTTCCCATTGAATGGTGGAACTGTTACACAACTTGCTTAGTGGGAGTTGCAGAGACTAAAAATGCCATTGATGGATGGCACAGTTCCTTCAGTAAATCAATTAGCATACTTCACCCAATCCTATATCATTTTTTGGAAATTTTGAAGAAGGAACAAAGTTTCCAAGAAATGAGACTTGCACAGTCACTGTCAGGTAGACTGAACCCACGTATATCAAAAAAGAGTAAAGAAATGTCTGAAATATTATTTGGTCAAATTCAACATTTTTTGTTTATGGTGGCTTCAGACTACCTGGACAGTATTGCATACTTATTACATTACTAATGCTTACTAATATTTCCCTAAATCACTTGCCTGTTTTAGCAATTGTATACAATTAAATTGGTATTTTTCTATTGATTCTTACCAAATTAAAATAATTTTGGGGTTCCTACCTGTAGTTGTCTTCTTTCTTAACCTCTTGGTGACTTTTTCAAACAACGTGTCACCAAGAGTCAACAGTAATCCAATAATCCATATAGACAAATTAACATCCTCAGAAAAAATAAGTTCCCCAAAAAATTGGTTTTAAATGTAAAACCATTATTTACAAGCCAATTATTACAAATGTATGCATTTTTAATATAAAAAACACCGTTTTATAAAGCAAAAATAGGAAGAAAAAAAATTCCAATAGCCAGAAAAAATTCATTCTCCAAAAATGAAATGATGTTCCAAAAAAGCCAGTAGTAATACATAAATATGGATGTAAGCAATACAAAAAAACAACATCCGTAGCTCTATTAATAAAAACATAAACATGCAAATGAACACGGTTTTCAAATAGAAATATCCCAAAAATAACGCTGTAGTACTGGATTAACAACATCCATCTTCCTCCTGCATCCACGTCCCAAGAATTCTACGAACACTATAAAAAACATGTAGCCCAAAAAGTAAAAATGTTGTTTTTGTTTCAAATACGTTTTTTAAAAGTTTTTAAATTTTATCTTTCAACTTTTCAAAACTTACTTTGAAAAACACCAACCGTCCCGACATGAGCATGTGAACACAGCCTGCAGGGGAATGGAAAGTGGTAAAAGCATATAAAACATACAATGCATTTCTATCTACCATCAAACTACCTCCACCCTGTTCCTTACAATAAACGTAGCCATTTACATACTTATTAAAATCAAAGAACATTTTCTTACTTGACTGCAACTCTTCCTTGCTTCCGATCTCGACAGCGATGCTCCACCGACGCTCCACCGACTGTAGAAGCAGACGTACATCTGCAAACGTCAAACACAAAAGTAAAAACAGAAAAAGGACTATTTGCCATTGAAGTCAATGGAAAACCAAGGGAAAAACTTGTAAATATTTAATTTAATTCCACCTTTTTTACTTAAATAAATTACCTTTAATTATTAATATTCAGCTACTATAACTAATACTAGAGTATAAATACACTTCCCCACCCACTACCCCTAAATACCTTAAATGCCATCCCTAAATAATATTTTTAATTTTATTGAAAATATATATAAATGTAATATTAAAATTTACATTTACAAATTGAACCATTAATACTAACACATTAAAATTAATACTAGAGTATTAATACACTTCCCCACCCAATACCCATATATCCCTTGAATCGCATCCCTAAATAGTAATGTTTCAATATTGTCAAATTTAAAAAAAAGTTAATTATTATTCATTTACAGCAATTATTTCTGCAATATTAATACCAAAGTATTAAAATGAAAACCCGAGTATTAGTACACTTCCGCGCTCAATACACCTATATCCCTTGCATCTCATCATTAAATAGTGATGTTACGATTTTACATAACATTTTAAAATGTAAAATTATTAATTTGCAGCAATTCGAATGCTTAAATGTTAATAGTAATTTATTAAAATTAATACCCGAGTATTAATACACTTCCCCATCCAATACCCCTATATCCCTTGCATCCATCCCTAAAATATTGTATTACAGTTGCTAAATTTCTTTTAACAATTAATGTTAACCTCAAAAAAGATAAATTACATTATTAAAATATAACTACTAAAGTATTAAATGAATGCCAGAGTATTAATATGCTTCCCCACCCAATACCCCTTACATCCTGTCCCTAAAACTTACCAATTTAAAAAAATGTATTTAATAATTATGAGATTAATATTTACCAAATATCTATAACATGTACTTACTTATATACTTACATATTGATGCGTGGTAAAAAATATTCGTGGTAATGACACAAGTGTTAAAAGACATAAGTAGTAATGACACTAATGGTAAAACAAAAGGTGTTATAATAACACTAGTAGTACACATATGCGTGCTAAATGTCTAAATCCCCAAAACATTGTAAAGTCATGCGTGGTAAGGAATGCACGGTAAGGGAACTAGTGGTAAATACATATTAGTTGTAAACACCTGCGTGGTATAGATTGAAGTGTGGTTAAGGCTTCGTTGTAAAGGTACTTCGTGGTTTAGAATGCGTTGTAAATGCGGTTTCCCCTCTCGTACACCACTGTCAACATTTACATGCTTATCAGCATACAGTTTGCCACAACACAGCCAGGCCCCTTGTTGGAACCTCATGCAGTACACTCATCTCTTCCCATGGGGGTCATACAAGTAGTAACCACCACTC
This sequence comes from Calotriton arnoldi, assembly GCA_963921515.1. Taxonomy (NCBI): domain Eukaryota; kingdom Metazoa; phylum Chordata; class Amphibia; order Caudata; family Salamandridae; genus Calotriton; species Calotriton arnoldi. The sequence continues at coordinate 80,141 of CAWUFW010019818.1, forward strand.
CAACAAAATGTGAAGGTGTGCATGTAATTGCTCACAATGATATGATGCTACACACACAAATGGGACCTAAAATTAACTAGAATTTCTTGCTGGTGAACCCTTTTTAACCAGAGAATTTGCCTGCAAAATGGTACCTTCTCATATGTTTTTTTCATGCAAGCCTAGTTTTTGCTTTGTAACCGGATTAATTTTTTTACGTTTTGCCGACCTTGTGTAGTTTGGAAAGTTGGCAAAGATCTAGAAAACAACTTCCTAAATTTGGTAGAAGCCACATTGTCCATCTTTGCAGACTGCTAGCTCTCATTCCAGGGGCACTGTCAACGTCCTAGGGGTGGTCTCTCTGACACATTCTCAGTTTCGAAACCCACATATTGGACGTTTTTGCTTATTTAGCCACTCTACTCTTTGGAACTACCTGTTCCGGGTTGTTTCTGATACATGAAAGCTGTGTCCTGTAGGAGGCACACTGTGTGCAAGAGCCAAACTCCCTTGTGATCTATGTCATCACATCAGAGTTTACTTTTCAGGACCACACAATGGGCAGTCTTCAATGTAGGGCATTATATAGAGTGGTGCTGCCGTGAACGACTGATCCTAGACATATAGCTTGACCTACAAGTAAATTATTTTCACTGTCTGCCATCCTTGTATGTCTTTGAGAGCCACAATGAGACAAGACACAATGTGGGCCCGATTGTTTTCCATATACGTGGCCACTTGTAGAGATGTTTGTGTGAATAAACGTCAGTGTTGTAGGCAGGGAAGACCTTTTTAGCCTCACATTTGGTGCTATAACTGGAGAGAGGATTGTACAATTTATTTTTTAGGCTAAGGGGATTGTCAACGCATGGCTAGTAGGCCTGGGCATACCAGTGGCCTATATCAGGTTGTACACTCATCCAGTGCCTTAGAGAAACTTCTAAAGATGGTGGATGGCACGGATGGCAGGACGAGCCCTAAACATGCCTATGGGAGTAAAGTATTGCTTCAAGTCCTAACTTTGAACTTAAAAAACAAATAAGTTACTCTGCTATTGTCATCAGGCATATAGTTGCCCATGGCCAATGCTGCTGGCTACCGCTTACTGCGAAAAGATGGAACAAGAAGTAGTGAGCTTTGAAAGTCCACAGAGGACCTTGTTTCGGTAGAAAACGAGCTGCCGAAAAAGTTAGAGAAGTGCTTCAGAATTAAGCAAATAATTTACCAAATTTGTATTCCCAAATAGGGGTGTGGGGCTGTCCTTAGTTGCTCCCCTGAAATGAAGTGAATTTTATTAACCTTTCGGGTGTCCATGCAGATGCATTGAATGACTTGTGTTTTAGTGCATGCTTATGTAACAAAAATTAAAAAAATATAAAAACATTTGCCGCTACTGAAAAGTGGCAACTACAAAGTTGTAATGAAATTTTTAAACAAAAAATAAAAAAATACAATTTTAATAAAACCGAATGGGTTCTTCAAAGCTGGCAAGTGTATTTACAGCAAGTATAGACCCCCTTTTTGCTTTTACTGCACATCACAGGAATATATGGTTCGTGTTGGCACAAAGAAATTGTACTATTGGCTTTGAATTACTGTCACCTGAAGAAATGGTTTAAACACACAAGGATGACTAAACAAGGAAAGTTTAAAGAATGGAAAGAAAACAGCATTGACAAAGAAAAGGTTTTGGTTGTCTGGCCACCAGCAAGGTGGGTTGTGTTGGTACTAACGTTTTCAGGCCATTGCTGTTACCCCCTTGAATATTACTGTCTCTTGCACACATGGGGCCTCATTACGATGTCGGTTGAAACCAAACTGCCCGACTCCTTGTCGTATTTGGTTCTGACCGACTCGTGGTCGGCGGTTCCGACCAACCAATTATGATGCTTCCGAACACCGTTCGGAAGGGCTCCCATTGACTTCAAAGGGAGCCTGTGTTCCGACCGACAACACAGGCTCCTATGGGGAAAATGGGTGTCTGCGGAAAACCTTGCACCCTGTGGCGGGCACCCCATGGTGCCTGCCACACTGTGCATGGTTTTACAGGGGGGTCCCTTGGGTACCCCCTCGATCCCCAACCGGAGGCCTCAGGATGAAGGGGGGGCCTGCTAGGGACCTCCAAAGTCAGTTTCTGACAGCCTTTTCGTGTCGGACAGACCGAGTCGGAAAAGCTTTTGGAATCTGACATTGTAATCGGTCGGTCGGAAACGCGGCCATAGACTTGTACGAATCGGCTCAGACCGACTCGGATTCTCCGAATGCTGGTCGGAACCGATTCGGAATGACCGAATGGTTCCCCTGCACCATAATTTGTTGCTCAGAATTGTTTCCGACTGAGTCGGGTGGATGGTTTCCGAGACGGTCTAGGAGATTCAGACTGTCGGTCTGAGGCTTTCCGACTAACATCGTAATGAGGACCATGGAGCGAGGCGGTGGCCTTCTTTTCTAAACTCCAGGTATTTGGGGGTGGGGGAGGAGTCAAATTCCAGTGGAGGTAAGGTTCCAGAGAAGGAAGAAAGGGAAAATGCATTGAACTAGGTCATCTGGCATAGATGCTGTGTCGGGATGTGTGAGTTCCGTGACTGCAGCACCACTGGAGCATAGGAGGTGTACTGACTTCATGTGAAAAGCAGGATTCTTTTCAATGTGGTCTTACTGCCATTTGCAGGCCTTCACAAACTGCACTCTCCTACTTGCCAAGGAAGGTAACCCTTTCGCAAGTGCGTACTGCCACTGAGAATGCACTGCTGGGGAAAGCTGATGCTACCTGAAATGCTAAAGCACCGAGAAGGCATTCGTCGAGAAAGAACTCGCTGAGAGGGTCCTGCAACTCCGATAAGACCTCTCTGGTGGTGGTCTTGCTGCTGAGGTCTTGTAGTACTGATAAAGCAAGTTGGTAGATTATGGTATTCTAAAGCCCTGAGAAAAAGAGTGGAAGCAGCTCACACTGCTCTAGCTTGGAGAAGGTACTGCTGGAGGAAGCTGATTTGGGTGCCTAAAGCACTGAGAAGGCAAATGTAGATGAAGCTCTCCTCTAACACTTGAGAAGGCATTGTCGGAAGAAGCTCATACTGCTAGGTAAAATGAGAAGATCATGCTGCCCGAGTTTCTCGCATGAAGTTTAGTTTAGTTTTTGGCTTTGTCAAGTGCATCATTCACCCCACAGGGATATCATGGCACTACAATTATTGCTCTGCTGCAAGACACCTCAACCACAAGTACACTGGAAAAAAATTCTACAGATATCTTCCAAAGAATTGGATTTCACGATAGTCAGAAATCTGCTTAAGCTGCTGAGGTAAAGAAGTCCATTCCTGAACAGTTACTGCCAAAAAAGCTGCGTCTCCCAGAGACTGGCAGCAAACTTTAGGGACAGAAAGGAGACGTATATTCTGTGACTCAAGACCTTGCAGCAGCGGATACAGACAGAAAGGGACACTTAAAACAGAACTAGCTGATGAAAAGATGGAGCTGTGTACCAAACACAAAAAATATAAAATTCCACTTGTGTACAATGTAAAAGAAAAATTCAAGCAAGAGTTATGTGATCTCGCATCCTCAGTCTTCGTACGAGTCTCACTGCCAAGTTTAGATCATTTGGTCTATAAAACAGGTAATCAGGATGCTCAAGATAGATATATTAGCAATAATCTCACAGTGAGGAAACAAAGGCATTGATGATCTGAACCTTGTGAGATGAGATGAACAGATATAGAATACGCTTCAAGGTGCAAAGTTGAAACAAACAGCTCTTTGTCACCTGCATTAACTTGGACCAACAAGGACAAAGCAGCGTCAATCTTTAAATCCAATTGTATTTCTTCCAGGAAGAGAGTTCTGATTTGGGGCTGAGGGAGGAAGGCCAGAAGGGAAGGTCCCAAAGGAAGAGGGGCCAATGGGGCACAACATCTCAGTCTTATTCCTGTTAAGTTTTAAGTGGTTCGTGCTCATCTAGTTCTGTGGTGGTGGCGGCGACTTCATGAACATCACCAGAGAGCCTTAAGATGCTGTGTATCGTCGGCGTGCAAAACCAAATCCTAGCAGCATCGTTGAATGAGGTTAGCCAATGGAGTCATGTAGATGTTGAACAATAAAAGGAAGATTGATCCCTGGGATCAATTGTACCTAGGAGAGGTACTTGAAACAAACCAGGAAAGAGTACAACCTCCGATTCCAGACTCCCAGAGACACTTTCTAAGAATAAGATGGTTGACTGTTGTTATAATCCTCTGTGTTTGTAACACCTTCCCTACTCTGCTCAGCCAAGCTTGTGGTGTCATAGAAAGTTGGTGATTGACTGGAAGGAATGACGGCAGTTAGGGAGAGAGAGGGCTGAGCAGAGAGGATGCTGCTTCTTGTGGAGTGTTCTACAAAGTTACCTCTAACTTCTACATTAAACCTACAACCATTTTAACCACCAGCGTGGACTGATGTCCTGACTCCTGGTTACCAACAATGAGTCCTTACATATAACACTGACTGGAAAGTGAACCTATGCACAAAGAGAGCAAGACCCAGTAGAGGAGGAAGCAAGTGGAAGACAGTGAAAAAAACGAGTTCCAGAATGCCCAGCAGTGTCTCTTCCATCAGGCAGCCTGTGGCAACGAACCCAAAGAGTGACAGCTGAAGAGTGTGGCCTCCTGAGTGCTCAATGTACTCATATGACCAAAGACGATCGTCTAGCAAGTGCTAATGTTGGAATTTTATGGCTTCAAACTGGTGTCAAATACTGGCTGACAGGCAGTCACTGCTACTGAACCAGACCTGCTGTGCTTGGCTGCAACCACAGCAAATGCTGATTTATTTGGAGGAAAGGAAAAGGAGTCTGAAGTTGAGGATTAAATTGTTATCTAAAGGATTTATAAGAGTGAAAGTACTTGACAATGTGTACCCCTTCAGAGCGGTTTGTAAATGAAGTTCTAAAAGCTGTGGGGCGCTTTTTACCATTAAAAGGGCTGACTGGATGGATCGAGCATGAGTGAGTCCCAAAAGATGATGGCACTAGGCATTAAATGCAAGAAAACCCACAGGGGAAAATTGACACGAAACACGATTCAAGTAGGAACTATGAGGTTTATCTAAGATTAAAGAATCATTACAAAAGCAAAAAATAGTCAGTTCAAATCAAAATGCAAATAAATGGTAATTAGCAACTCTATTCGACTCATGAAGCCAAAACGAAATATGTTCTAGCATGGAGCAAAATAATGCATGGGCAAGAAGACAGACATGAAATCTGCTTAGTTCAAAGGCAAGGGAAAGCCCCGGAAGAACTCTAGGCATTGGGTCCATAAACAGGCCAATGCCAAGTCTGCTCTCTAAGTAAAAGGGAAAGTGTCTTAAAACATTCGAAAAACAACACCCCTTGTAAGATTTCAGCGGCAGGGAGTCTTGCTCTCCGCCTGCAAGGGTGCACCATTGTCTGCACTAATACAGACTGAGATTAATAAAAACCACGCATTCAGAAATGACATTATGTAAAACAGGTTCACGCTAGAACCCTAACCCCCCCACTTCCCCCCCCCCCGATCATGAATAATCAATTAAGTGCACTTAATTAGCACTGAAATTATTTTATTATTTGTCAAATGTATTGTGCTTTTATGGTTATTCTTGATAGTAACCGAATAAAGATCTTTGAATTGAATTGAATTGAATAATCAAGTAGGGCTTTTAGCCAACATACAAGTGGAAGTGACATTGCGTACCTAAACAATAAGAGCTTGAAAATATGAATAAGGCAGAGTTCAACTATCAACCTTGAACATCTGCAAGATGATGTCCAGGCGTCAGTAAAGAACCACCAGGAACAGGAAGAATAATATATTTGAAGATATAAGGGGAACAGCTGTAGAACTGCTTGAACGAAGAGAATTTTACAAAATGCCAAGGACAAATTTTATCTCGAAACACAGAGAGAGAAAAGAGAAAAAAGTGCACTTTATAAGTACAAATGAATGCGAGGTCTGGTCATGTCAATTTTAAAAGCTTTGTTATGTCAAATTTATGTCAATTACATTATTTGTGATATTGTTTAATGTTACATAAGCACACAGTATTTATCAATTGTAAATTCACTCGCTCAGTTGTGATGAAACCCAACAACAGAGAGAAGGGTCCGCCGCTGCTTCAGGAATTTATATTTATCATGGCGCGAGGAATGACAAGGGGGAGTGAAACAAAACTTACCTGATAAAAATGCCACTGTCCCTGAACGCATCCCTCAAGCTAGGAGGCAACTGAAAATAAAAGGACAATGAAATGGCAGCCAGAGGAAAGGGGTGGAAACAAAAACACAGAGAAGGAAAGAAACTGAAGGACCCATTTTGGCAGGAGAATGGAGGAGCTTCAAAGGAAAAGGAGGGGAGGAACCAGGAAGGGCGAGGAGGAAGGAGGACAACGAGAGCAACAGGGAAGACAAAGCTGAACGGTACATGGAGGAGAGCCGGTGGAAGGCCAAGGGAAGAAAGGAACAGGGGGAGCTATCATGACGCGATGGAGAGCAGCATGGTAGCAGCAGAGGCAGACATTGGAAATGAGGATGAGACACCAGGGGCCGTATTATACAAGTGCCCCGGGGGAGCAATGGGCGTTTGCACACCCCAGGGGGACTTTGGTATTACAGAAGGGGCCACAGACGCTTGTGCGTCCCCTTCTGTTATACCGATAGCGCTGGCGCACATAAAGTGGTGCTAACTTCAGACGGCGTCCCCTCATTTGCATCGGTGGTGGCCCCATGCAAATGAGGGAATCTTTTCGCCTCTGCGCCCGCTCTGTATTACAGACGCTGGCACAGAGGCAAAGAAGCCGCCAGGAGGCACATTGACGGCAGCCCTCGGGAGGGAAGGGGGTCCCATGGACCACCCCGACATCCCCTTGCAGGCAGCTGCAGTCACTCACTGCACCCACCTGCAAGGAGATCTCTATTTCCCCTTCAAAGTGCAGGCGGGTGTCCGCCTTCATTGTGAAAACACAGAGCGGCTGCTTCAAAGCAGCTCCGTTTCACAGGAATGCGCTCTGAGTTTGCGGATGCTCTGGGAGCAGCACATTCACCATAATGCGGCGCATTTTCATTGTTTGCACTGGGCGCATCTCTTAAAAGGTGCGCACGGCGCAAACAATGAAAATGCGCCATGTGCATAATACAGACCCAGGTCAGAGGAGTGACGGACACCACCGGCTGGCGCCATACTTCCTGCCACAGTCCAGGTGAGCTGTGGCAAACCTGGGAAAGTGCCCTGAATCTACGCTCAACCACAGTTTGTTTCCCTCTTTCCTTCACTTTTCACAGACGGACTGGAGAACGGTTAATAACTTGAAACTGCACTGCATAATTCTCTTTTTCATTTCTCTTTCTTTGGATAAAGGAATCGCTCCTACGGTGTATAAACTTAAAGAGTTTGTAAATAATTGTTCAGTTCAGCCTAGGGACGCCAGACGTACAACCTTTAGAGAAAAGGGGACTTATTTTTTTTCCTTTTTCTTTAGAGACACAGGAGTTTTCCCTTTCATCTTCACTAAGTTCTAGCTGTGTTTTTTGTTGAAGAGTTAGTGATGTTGACTCATAAGGAGTGAAGAAAACTCTGTGGGGAATAATATTTTATATATACTACATATATATATATTCACTGAAAAAACCATAGGTTTCAGACACGTTATAGTTAGAAATTAGCATTTAAAAAACCTTTGAAATTCACTGAAAAAACCATAGGTTTTAGGGACAGTTATAGTTAGTTGGACATTTCACTCGTACAAAACCATAGAAATTCCCCCGTTATAGTTAGTTCAGCTAACTATAACTCGCGCCCCCGCAATGCACTGCTGATGACGTCACATATTACATCACTCATGACATGGTCAGTGACATCACTGATGACATCTCAAATGACATCACTGATGACATCACTGATGACATCATCCAGTGACTGTGTGTTTCTGTAAAGTTTAAATATGTTTAATATATATAGGGAAAGGCGTATTGAAGAATGAGTGGGTGTATAAGTGTCTGAATGGATGATTTAGTACGTGAGTGACTGACACTACAAGTGAGTGATTAAATGTATCTTATTGAATGCATGGGTTAGTGACTAAACTGTGTGAATGTCTGTATCCGTCTGTCTGTTGGTTTGTAAGCGGCTGCATGGCTTTCTGAATAGCTACATGAGTGTCTACATGGGTTATTGATTGATTGTCTGAGTATCTGTATGGGTGCCTGAGTGTTTGTGTGGGTGGGGTGTGTGTGACTCTGTGCATAGATGTGTGAGTTGGTGATTCACTGGGTGCATGGTTTCAAGAGTGCATCTGTGATGGACTGTATGGGTGGGTGAGTGTGTGTATGGGTGTGTTAGTGATTGAATGTATATCTCAGTGGTACATGTGTGAGTAACTACATATGTGAAAGGCAGTATATATGTGTGTTGGAGTATATAAATGGCTATAAGTGAGAGTGTGTGATTGTGAGAGTGGCTGTATGGATGAGTGTGTACTTGTATCAGTGATTGTATAAGAGCGTAAGAATGTGCTAGTATTTGTATGAGTAAGTGAGCTGGTGTGTGTATAACTGTATAGGTGAGTAAATGGGTGTGTGATTAAGTTTTTTGCATGACTGACTAGGTGTGTGAGTACCTCTATGGATGAGTGGCGGTGTGTGAGTGTTTATATAGGTGTATGAGTGCATATGATAGTCCTGTACTGAGTGACTAAGTATGAGTGACTGTACGGGTGAGTGAGTGGATGTGTGTGTAGACCTAAGAATCAGTGAGTGGGTATGTAGTTTTTGGTGTTGGAGTGTCTATGGTTTTGAGAACGGCAGTCTGTAATTTAGAGTGGGTGTATCAAAAGTTATATTAGGGTGTGAGAAGATGCATGAAATTATCACATGGATGATGTCATCAGTGATGTCATTTGAGATGTCATCAGTGATGTCATCAGTGATGTCACTGACCATGTCATGAGTGATGTAATATGTGACGTCATCAGCAGTGCATTGCGGGGGCGCGAGTTATAGTTAGCTGAACTAACTATAACGGGGGAATTTCTATGGTTTTGTACGAGTGAAATGTCCAACTAACTATAACTGTCCCTAAAACCTATGGTTTTTTCAGTGAATTTCAAAGGTTTTTTAAATGCTAATTTCTAACTATAACGTGTCTGAAACCTATGGTTTTTTCAGTGAATTTCAAAGGTTTTTTAAATGCTAATTTCTAACTAGAACGTGCCTGAAACCTATGATTTTCTAAGTGAATTTCAAAGGTTTTTTTAAATGCTAGTTTCTAACTATGCCTACAGAGGTAGGACATGTGAAGAAAGAAGAAAAACGCACAGAAAGAAGCAAAAGATGTGCAGAAAGAACCAACAGAGGAGCAGAAAGAGGCCTTGTTGCAAAATCATCCTATGCCCACAACTTTTTCAGACGGGTACTGGTGGTAACTGACTCTGACTAACCAGAGCCAGTGCTATGCTAAAAGACACTTAGAATACAGTGAAAACACCTACATACACTAGGGAACACTATGCGTTGGGGTACCCCTGTGATTAGCATGACCTCCTCTGCAAGTCCCTAGTACATAATAGGGCAGGGGGATTAAAACTACCTCTTAAAACGCGCTACAGGGCGCGTTTGCACAGTGGTGAAGGGAGGGGGGACTGAGGTGACATGTGTGCAAACGCACCCCGTGGCGCGTTTTAAGTTGCGGGATTAAGTCCCTTGAATTCTGAGGGTCCCTGGGGCCCAACTAGCCCCCAGGTACCTACAGTTAGGACCACAGAGCTGAGTTGCAGAGAGGCGTTCCGAGGCCACGCACCTTTTTCACCTCTCTGCAACGCAACTCTGTTGTGCTTACTGAAGGTACCTGGTGGGCTAGTTGGCCCCAGGGTCCCTCAGGATTCAAAGGGAATTAATTCCCCAACTTAAAACGCACCACAGGGCGTGTTTGCGCACATGTCACCTGAGGCCTCGCCCTCCCTTCACCACTGTGCAAACGCGCCCCGTGGTGCGTTTTAAGTTGGGGGATTAGGTCACCTTGAATCCTGAGGGTCCCTGGGGCCCAACTAGCCCACTAGGTACTTCCAGTAAGCACCACAAGCCTGCGTTGCAACGCCTGTAACAAATTGTGCAGTTGTGTTTAGGTAGTGAAGAGGGTCGTGCTGGGGGTAGTGTTTTAGGGTTTAGGGTAGTGCAGTGGTGTTTGTGTAGTGTAGGGGGTCATGCTGGGGGTAGATTTAGGGTTTAGGGTAGTGCAGTGGTGTTTGGGTAGTGTAGGGAGTCGTGCTGGGGGGAGTGTTTTAGGGTTTAGGGTAGTGCAGTGGTGTTTGGGTAGTGTAGGGGGTCGTGCTGGGGGTAGTGTTTTAGGGTTTAGGATAGTGCAGTGGTGTTTGGGTAGTGTAGGGGGTCGTGCTGGGGGTAGTGATTTAGGGTAGTGCAGTGGTGTTTGGGTAGTGTAGGGGGTACTGCTGGGGGTAGTGTTTTAGGGTTTAGGTTAGTGCAGTGGTGTTTGGGTAGTGTAGGGGTACTGCTGGGGGTAGTGTTTTAGGGTTTAGGGTAGTGCAGTGGTGTTTGTGTAGGGTAGGGGGTCATGCTGGGGGTAGATTTAGGGTTTAGGGTAGTGCAGTGGTGTTTGGGTAGTGTAGGGAGTCGTGCTGGGGGAGTGTTTTAGGGTTTAGGGTAGTGCAGTGGTGTTTGGGTAGTGTAGGGGGTCGTGCTGGGGGTAGTGTTTTAGGGTTTAGGGTAGTGCAGTGGTGTTTGGGTAGTGTAGGGGGTCGTGCTGGGGGTAGTGATTTAGGGTAGTGCAGTGGTGTTTGGGTAGTGTAGGGGGTACTGCTGGGGGTAGTGTTTTAGGGTTTAGGTTAGTGCAGTGGTGTTTGGGTAGTGTAGGGGTACTGCTGGGGGTAGTGTTTTAGGGTAGTGCAGTGGTGTTTGGGTAGTGTAGGGGGTACTGCTGGGGGTAGTGTTTTAGGGTTTAGGGTAGTGCAGTGGTGTTTGGGTAGTGAAGAGGGTCGTGCTGGGGGAGTGTTTTAGGGTTTAGGGTAGTGCAGTGGTGTTTGTGTAGTGTAGGGGGTCATGCTGGGGGTAGATTTAGGGTTTAGGGTAGTGCAGTGGTGTTTGGGTAGTGTAGGGAGTCGTGCTGGGGGAGTGTTTTAGGGTTTAGGGTAGTGCAGTGGTGTTTGGGTAGTGAAGAGGGTCGTGCTGGGGGTAGTGTTTTAGGGTTTAGGGTAGTGCAGTGGTGTTTGTGTAGTGTAGGGGGTCATGCTGGGGGTAGATTTAGGGTTTAGGGTAGTGCAGTGGTGTTTGGGTAGTGTAGGGAGTCGTGCTGGGGGAGTGTTTTAGGGTTTAGGGTAGTGCAGTGGTGTTTGGGTAGTGTAGGGGGTCATGCTGGGGGTAGTGTTTTAGGGTTTAGGATAGTGCAGTGGTGTTTGGGTAGTGTAGGGGTCGTGCTGGGGGTAGTGATTTAGGGTAGTGCAGTGGTGTTTGGGTAGTGTAGGGGTACTGCTGGGGGTAGTGTTTTAGGGTTTAGGTTAGTGCAGTGGTGTTTGGGTAGTGTAGGGGTACTGCTGGGGGTAGTGTTTTAGGGTTTAGGGTAGTGCAGTGGTGTTTGTGTAGGGTAGGGGGTCATGCTGGGGGTAGATTTAGGGTTTAGGGTAGTGCAGTGGTGTTTGGGTAGTGTAGGGAGTCGTGCTGGGGGGGTGTTTTAGGGTTTAGGGTAGTGCAGTGGTGTTTGGGTAGTGTAGGGGGTCGTGCTGGGGGTAGTGTTTTAGGGTTTAGGGTAGTGCAGTGGTGTTTGGGTAGTGTAGGGGTCGTGCTGGGGGTAGTGATTTAGGGTAGTGCAGTGGTGTTTGGGTAGTGTAGGGGATACTGCTGGGGGTAGTGTTTTAGGGTTTAGGTTAGTGCAGTGGTGTTTGGGTAGTGTAGGGGTACTGCTGGGGGTAGTGTTTTAGGGTTTAGGGTAGTGCAGTGGTGTTTGTGTAGTGTAGGGGGTAGTGTTTTAGGGTTTAGGGTAGTGCAGTGGTGTTTGTGTAGTGTAGGAGGTCGTGTTTTAGGGTTTAGGGTAGTGCAGTGGTCTTTGGGTAGTGTAGGAGTCGTGCGGGGGTAGTGTTTTAGGGTTTAGGGTAGTGTAGGGGGTCATGCGGGGGTAGTGTTTTAGGGATTAGGGTAGTGCATTGGTGTTTGGGTAGTGGAGGGGGTCATGTGGGGGGTAGTGTTTTAGGGTTTAGGGCAGTGCAGTGGTGTTTGGGTAGTGTAGGGGGTCGTGCTGGGGGAGTGTTTTAGGGTTTAGGGCAGTGCAGTGGTGTTTGGGTAGTGTAGGGGGTCGTGCTGGGGGAGTGTTTTAGGGTTTAGGGCAGTGCAGTGGTGTTCGGGTAGTGTAGGGGGTCGTGCTGGGGGGAGTGTTTGAGGGTTTAGGGCAGTGCAGTCGTGTTCGGGTAGTGTAGGGGGTTGTGCTGGGGGTAGTATTTTAGGGTTTAGGGTAGTGCAGTGGTGTTCGGGTAGTGTAGGGGGTCGTGCTGGGGGTAGTGTTCTAGGGTTTAGGGCAGTGCAGTGGTGTTTTGGCAGTGTAGGGGGTAATGCTGGGGGTGGTGTTTTAGGGTTTAGGGCAGTGCAGTGGTGTTCGGGCAGTGTAGGGCGTCGTGCTGCGGGTGGTGTTTCAGGGTTTAGGGCAGTGCAGTGGTGTTCGGGCAGTGTAGGGGGTGGTGTTTCAGGGTTTAGGGCAGTGCAGTGGTGTTCGGGCAATGTAGGGGGTCGTGCAGGGGTGGTGTTTCAGGGTTTAGGGCAGTGGTGTTCGGGCAGTGTAGGGGGTCGTGCTGGGGGTGGTGTTTCAGGGTTTGGGGCAGTGCAGTGGTGTTCGAGCAGTAAAGGGGGTCGTGCTGGGGGTGGTGTTTCAGGGTTTAGGGCAGTGCAGTGGTGTTCGGGCAGTGTAGGGGTCATGCAGGGGGTGGTGTTTCAGGGTTTAGGGCAGTGCAGTGGTGTTCGGGCAGTGTAGGGGGTCGTGCTGGGGCTGGTGTTTCAGGGTTTAGGGCAGTATAGTGGTGTTCGGGCAGTGTAGGGGGTCGTGCTGGGGCTGGTGTTTCAGGGTTTAGGGCAGTGCAGTGGTGTTCGGGCAGTGTAGGGGGTCGTGCTGGGGCTGGTGTTTCAGGGCTTAGGGCAGTGCAGCGGAGTTCGGACAGTGTAGGTGGTCGTGCTGGGGCTGGTGTTTCAGGGTTTAGGGCAGTGCAGTGGTGTTCGGGCAGTGTAGGGGTCATGCTGGGGCTGGTGTTTCAGGGTTTAGGGCAGTGCAGTGGTGTTCGGGCAGTGTAGGGGGTCTTGCTGGGGCTGGTGTTTCAGAGTCTAGGGCAGTGCAGTGGTGTTCGGGCAGTGTAGGGGGTCTTGCTGGGGCTGGTGTTTCAGGGTTTAGGGCAGTGCAGTGGTGTTCGGGCAGAGTAGGGGGTCGTGCTGGGGGTGGTGTTTCAGGGTTTAGGGCAGTGCAGTGGTGTTTGGGCAGTGTAGGGGTCATGCTGGGGCTAGTGTTTCAGGATTTAGGGCAGAGCAATGGTGTTCAGGCAGTGTAGGGGGTTTTGCTGGAGGTGGTGTTTCAGGGTTTAGGGCAGTGCAGTGGTGTTCGTGCAGTGTAGGGGGTGGTGTTTCAGGGTTTAGGGCAGTGGTGTTCAGGCAGTGTAGGGGATCTTGCTGGGGTTGATGTTTCAGGGTTTAGGGCAGTGCAGTGGTGTTCGGGCAGTGTAGGGGTCGTGCTGGGGGTGGTGTTTCAGGGTTTAGGGCAGTGCAGTGGTGTTCCGGCAGTGTAGGAGGTCATGCAGGGGGTGGTGTTTCAGGGTTTAGGGCAGTGCAGTGGTGTTCGGGCAGTGTAGGGGGTCGTGCTGGGGGTGGTGTTTCAGGGTTTAGGGCAGTGCAGTGGTGTTCGGGCAGTGTAGGGTGTCGTGCTGAGGGGTGGTGTTTCAGGGTTTAGGGCAGTGCAGTGGTGTTCGGGCAGTGTAGAGGGTCGTGCAGGGGTGGTGTTTCAGGGTTTAGGACAGTGCAGTGGTGTTTGGGCAGTGTAGGGGGTCGTGCAGGGGGTGGTGTTTCAGGGTTTAGGGCAGTGCAGTGGTGTTCGGCCAGTGTAGGTGGTCTTGCTGGGGGTGGTGTTTCAGGCTTTAGTGCAGTGGTGTTCGGGCAGTGTAGGGGGTCTTGCTGGGGGTGGTGTTTCAGGGTTTAGGGCAGTGCAGTGGTGTTCGGGCAGTGTAGGGGGTCTTGCTGGGGCTGGTGTTTCAGGGTTTAGGGCAGTGCAGTGGTGTTCGGGCAGTGTAGGGGGTCGTGCTGGGGCTGGTGTTTGAGGGTTTAGGGTAGTGCAGTGGTGTTCGGGCAGTGTAGGGGGTCGTGCTGGGGCTGGTGTTTCAGGGTTTAGGGCAGTGCAGTGGTTTTCGGGCAGTGTAGGCGGTCGTGCTGGGGCTGGTGTTTCAGGGTTTAGGGCAGTGCAGTGGTGTTCGGGCAGTGTACGGGGTTGTGCTGGGGCTGGTGTTTCAGGGTTTAGGGCAGTGCAGTGGTGTTCGGGCAGTGTAGGGGGTCGTGCTGGGGGTGGTGTTTCAGGGTTTAGGGCAGTGCAGTGGTGTTCGGGCAGTGTAGGGGTCGTGCTGGGGCTGGTGTTTCATGGTTTAGGGCAGTGCAGTGGTGTTCGGGCAGTGTAGGGGGTCATGCTGGGGGTGGTGTTTCAGGGTTTAGGGCAGTGCAGTGGTGTACGGGCAGTGTAGGGGGTCTTGCTGGGGGTGGTGTTTCAGGGTTTAGGGCAGTGGTGTTCGGGCAGTGTAGGGGGTCTTGCTGGGGGTAGTGTTTTGGGGTTTAGGGCAGTGTAGGGGGTCGTGCTGGGGGTGGTGTTTCAGGGCTTAGGGCAGTGCAGTAGTGTTCGGGCAGTGTAGGGGATCGTGCAGGGGTGGTGTTTCAGGGTTTAGGGCAGTGCAGTGGTGTTCGGGCAGTGTAGGGGGTCGTGCTGGGGGTAGTGTTTCAGGGTTTAGGGCAGTGCAGTGGTGTTCGGGCAGTGTAGGGGGCGTGCAGGGGGTGGTGTTTCAGGGTTTAGGGCAGTGCAGTGGTGTTCAGGCAGTGTAGGGGTCGTGCTGGGGCTGGTGTTTCAGGGTTTAGGGCAGTGCAGTGGTGTTCAGGCAGTGTAGGGGCTCTTGCTGGGGGTAGTGTTTCAGGGTTTAGGGCAGTGTAGTGGTGTTCTTGCAGTGTAGGGGTTCGTGCTGGGGATGGTGTTTCAGGGTTTAGGGCAGTGCAGTAGTGTTCGGGCAGTGTAGGGGGTCGTGCAGGGGGTGGTGTTTCAGGGTTTAGGGCAGTGCAGTGGTGTTCGGGCAGTGTAGGGGGTCATGCTGGGGGTGGTGTTTTGGGCAGTGCAGTGGTGTTCGGGCAGTGTGGGAGGTCTTGCTGGGGGTAGTGTTTCAGGGTTTAGGGCAGTGGTGTTCGGGCAGTGTAGGGGGTCTTGCTGGGGGTGATGTTTCAGGGTTTAGGGCAGTGCAGTGGTGTTCGGGCAGTGTGGGAGGTCTTGCTGGGGGTAGTGTTTCAGGGTTTAGGGCAGTGCAGTGGTGTTCGGGCAGTGTAGGGGTCATGCTGGGGGTGGTGTTTCAGGGTTTAGGGCAGTGCAGTGGTGTTCGGGCAGTGTAGGGGGTTGTGAAGGGGGTGGTGTTTCAGGGTTTAGGGCAGTGCAGTGGTGTTCGGGCAGTGTAGGGGGTCGTGCTAGGGTATGTGTTTCAGGGTTTAGGGCAGTGCAGTGGTGTTCAGGCAGTGTAGGGGGTCGTGCAGGGGCTGGTGTTTCAGGGTTTAGGGCAGTGCAGTGGTGTTCGGGCAGTGTAGGGGGTCGTGCTGGGGGTAGGGGTTTAGGGTAGTGCAGTGGTGCTTGTGTAGTGTAGGGGGTCGTGCTGGGGGTAGTGTTTTAGGGTTTAGGGTAGTGCAGTGGTGTTTGTGTAGTGTAGGGGGTCATGTTTTAGGGTAGTGCAGTGGTGTTTGGGTAGTGTAGGGGGTCGTGCTGGGGGTAGTGTTTTAGGATTTAGGTTAGTGCAGTGGTGTTTGGGTAGTGTAGGGGTCGTGCTGGGGGTAGTGTTTTAGGGTTTAAGGTAGTGCAGTGGTGTTTGTGTAGTGTAGGGGGTCGTGCTGGGGGTAGTGTTTTAGGGTTTAGGGTAGTGCAGTGGTGCTTGTGTAGTGTAGGGGGTCGTGCTGGGGGTAGTGTTTTAGGGTTTAGGGTAGTGCAGTGGTGTTTGTGTAGTGTAGGGGGTCATGTTTTAGGGTAGTGCAGTGGTGTTTGGGTAGTGTAGGGGGTCATGCTGGGGGTAGTGTTTTAGGATTTAGGTTAGTGGAGTGGTGTTGGGGTAGTGTTTTAGGGTTTAGGGTAGTGCAGTGGTGTTTGTGTAGTGTAGGGGGTCATGCTGGGGGTAGTGTTTTAGGGTTTAGGATAGTGCAGTGGTGCTTGTGTAGTGTAGGGGGTCGTGCTGGGGTAGTGTTTTAGGGTTTAGGGTAGTGCAGTGGTGTTTTTGTAGTGTAGGGGGGTCATGTTTTAAGATGCAACGCTTCAATACCTGACCAGTCTGCACTACATAAAACTGCAAAAAAACTAAAAATAAAAAGTGTTTTGCACACTTTTGTCATTGGGCTATATGTGGGCTACATCTCGGTAATATTTGTGCTACATTTGGGCTCTTTTTTCACTGGTGGCCATCTTGGAAGACTTCTTTGTTATGAAGTTTCCTAATTTCCTCATTTACTGCAGTCTCCTCAGTAGGAAATGCTTTCAGTTTTTTACTTTGATTCCATCAAGAAGGCATTCAGATGTGTCACACATTTGCCATAAATTCAGAATGTTATTACTCTAGTTGTTCATTAGATCACTGTAGTAAAGCTACTGCTCACCAAGGAGTTAACTGGAAGTCTACTGCTGGTATTGAAAGTGATTGTTTCAGTCTGCATGTCAGAATTTTCTAATGAAATAGAAGAGGATTTGAGATCTCACTTAAAACATGCACTAAATTTTCTTTTTGCAGCACTAACCATAATTTCTATGGCAAAATGAACCCCCTCATTTTGTTCCTTTTTAAATTAAATGTTTTAAGTGTTACCAGTTTATTCCAATCAAGATGGCTTCAGGTGTGCCATACGTTTGTCATAAGTAAGACTGTTAGCTCTCTAGTTGTTCTTTAGAACACTCTGGGAAGCTGCAGTAGAACACAAAGGCATCAACTGACAGGCTGCTCCTGTTGAAATATAACAGGAAGATATTTGAGATCACACTTGAAACATGTCCTAATTTTTCTTTCTACAGAACTAACCATAATTTCTATGACAAAATGAACCCCATAATTTTGTTCCTTTTTAAATTAAATGTTTTAAGTGTTACCAGTTTATTCCAATCAAGATGGCTACAGGTGTGCCATACTTTTGTCATAAGTAAGACTGTTAGCGCTCTAGTTGTTCTTTAGAACACTCTGGGAAGCTGCAGTAGAACACAAAGGCATCAACTGACAGGCTGCTCCTGTTGAAATATAACAGGAAGATATTTGAGATCACACTTGAAACATGTCCTAATTTTTCTTTCCAGAGCACTAACCATAATTTCTATGACAAGATGAACCCCATCATTTTGTTCCTTTTTAAATTAAATGTTTTAAGTGTTACCAGTTTATTCCAATCAAGATGGCTTCAGGTGTGCCATACTTTTGTCATAAGTAAGGCTGTTAGCACTCTAGTTGTTCTTTAGAACACTCTGGGAAGCTGCAGTAGAACACAAAGGAATCAACTGACAGTCTCTGCCCTTGTTGGATGTACATGTTTTACTGAGAATGTCAGACTTCATTCTCACATGACTGAGAAAGATAATGTGAATTTACAGAAAATATGCTCTCATTTTAGCTTCTGGGGCACCTTCCAAAACTGTATGGGACAAGCATGTGAAAATAGTTTTCTCTCAAACATGATTCATGATATCCCAGCAGAAGGTTTTTCACAGGGTAAAATCACCTTAGAACACACCACAATTCCTGAAATTAGTATGGTACCATCAACAAATGAATTCTAATGTAACTAAAGTCTGTTATCACCCTTTATAGTTCTCCTTTTGGTAACCCTCAAAATCTTCGATTCACTACAATGCATTTCAATGGGGTACTATCATTTATATTGGTCCCAAGATGGCTGCCAGCAATTCCAGGATGAAGTGCTGACAGCCAATCAGATCTCACGATGACATGTGTGGTTAGGCTCCGCCCAGATATATATGTGTTTTTACTTTTGATTTTCTCAGCAACTACTGAACGGATTTACACCATTTAACAAAAGGGTTCTTTTTGAACCAAGAACTACCTCTTTGCCAAATTTGGTGTAATTCCGTTCAGCAGTTCGGGCTGTAGCCTTGCATAAAGTTTCCTATGGGAAATTGATTTTTTGACTCTTATTTTTTTAATTTCTCCGCAACTACTGAACGGATTTACACCATTTAACAAAAAGGGTTCTTTCTGAACCAAGAACTACCTCTTTGCCAAATTTGGTGTAATTCCGTTCAGCAGTTCGAGCTGTAGCCGTGTCTAAAGTTTCCTATGGGAAAATGAATGGGGAAAACACGTTTTGGGACCCCCTTTTTCTCGGCCCCCGCTTGACGAATCACCCTGAGACTTTCAGGGTAGGAGCGGACCGGAGCGGGCCATAAAGTTTGAAAATTTCGCGAAGATTCGTCAACCGACGCAAGAGTTATTTCAAATAGAATGTCGCGGATTTCCTATGGAAAATAGGTCCTAACTATAACTATCTACTGGCGACCGCCAGTAGATAATATATATATATATATATGGACAACACATGGTAACTCGCATGAGACGCACTCGAGCTTCCACAAGGTTACCAGCCTTTATTTGCAGTAGGTATGGACACGCACAGTTAGCAGGTAAAATCAGCAGCTTTCCAAAACGCCGACGCGTTTCGAGTTTCCTCTTCTTCTGGGGCTATCGGAAAGTTCGTGCGGTGGTAGGCAACTCCCCTTAGTTATAGAGTCCCGCCTGATGGCGACATGAAGACTTATGGGATAGCCCCAGAAGAAGAGGAAACTCAAAACGCGTCGGCGTTTTGGAAAGCTGCTGATTTTACCTGCTAACTGTGCGTGTCCATACCTACTGCAAATAAATGCTGGTAACCTTGTGGAAGCTCGAGTGCGTCTCATGCAAGTTACCATGTGTTGTCCATATATATATATATATTCACTGAAAAAACCATAGGTTTTAGGGACAGTTATAGTTACTTGGACATTGCACTCGTACAAAACCCGTGAAATTCCCCCGTTATAGTTAGTTCAGCTAACTATAACTCGCGCCCGCAATGCACTGCTGATGACGTCACATATTACATCACTCATGACATGGTCAGTGACATCACTGATGACATCACTGATGACATCTCAAATGACATCACTGATGACATCATCCAGTGACTGTGTGTTTCTCTAAAGTTTAAATATTTTTAATATATATAGGAAAAGACGTATTGAAGAATGAGTGGGTGTGTAAGTGTCTGTATGGATGATTTAGTAGGTGCGTGACTGACTGTATAAGTGAGTGATTTAACGTATCTTACTGAATGCATGGGTTAGTGACTAAACTGGGTGAATGTCTGTATCCGTCTGTCTGTTGCTGTGTAAGTGGCTGCATGTGTTTGTGAATAGCTACATGAGTGTCTATTTGAGTTATTGAATGCTTGTGTGAGTATCTGTATGGGTGCCTGAGTGTTTGTGTGGGAGGGGTGTGTGCGACTCTGTGCATAGATGTGTGAGTGGGTGATTCACTGGGTGGATGGTTTCAAGAGTGCATCTGTGATAGACTTTATGGGTGGGTAAGTGTGTGTAAGAGTGTGTTAGTGAGTGAATGTATGTCCCAGTGGTACATGTGTGAGTAACTACATATGTGAAAGGCAGTATATATGTGTGTTGGAGTATATAAATAGCTATAAGCGAGAGTGACTGATTGTGATAGTGGCTGTATGGATGAGTGTGTGCTTGTATCAGTGATTGTATAAGAGCGTAAGAATGTGCTAGTATTTGTATGATTAAGTGAGCTGGTGTGTGTATAACTGTATAGGTGAGTAAATGGCAGTGTGTTTAATTATTTGCATGACTGACTAGGTGTGTGAGTACCTCTATGGATGAGTGGCGTTGTTTGAGTGTCTATATAGGAGTAAGAGTGCATATGATAGTCCTGTACTGAGTGACCGTAAGTATGAGTGACTGTACAGGTGAGTGAGTGGATGTGTGTGTGTAGACCTAAGAATCAGTGAGTGGGTATGTAGTTATTGGTGTTGGAGTGTCTATGGTTTTGCGAATGGCAGTCTGTAATTTAGAGTGGGTGTATCAAAGGTTATATTAGGGTGTGAGGAGGTGCATCAGATTATCACGTGGATGATGTCATCAGTGATGTCATTTGAGATGTCATCAGTGATGTCATCAGTGATGTCACTGACCATGTCATGAGTGATGTAATATGTGACGTCATCAGCAGTGCATTGCGGGGCGCGAGTTATAGTTAGCTGAACTAACTATAACGGGGAATTTCACGGGTTTTGTACGAGTGCAATGTCCAAGTAACTATAACTGTCCCTAAAACCTATGGTTTTTTCAGTGAATTTCAAAGGTTTTTAAATGCTAATTTGTAACTATAACGTGTCTGAAACCTATGGTTTTTCAGTGAATTTCAAAGGTTTTTTAAATGCTAATTTGTAACTATAACGTGTCTGAAACCTATGGTTTTTTCAGTGAATTTCAAAGGTTTTTTAAATGCTAATTTCTAACTATAACGTGCCTGAAACCTACGGTTTTTTCAGTGAATTTCAAAGGTTTTGTAAATGACAATTTTTAAATGTATTAATTGTTATATTAATTTTTTTCATACTGATTTACTACATTTTTAGAAACAATTTTTTTTACATATTTTATTTTTTAAATTACATTGTAATTACATTATACATTACATTACAAAAAATACTTTATCAGAATGAATTACTTTAGTTTAAATACTTTGCAGATAGGCAATAGACTTTTAAGTACAGTAGTTACAGTTGTTGCAATGGGCAACACATTTTCAAACACAATGCAACATTCAGCTCAATGTGAATTTCTAGTTAAATGCAATTAGTTACTTTATGGATTACTTTTCTAACCACAGGACTGGATCCTAGATTCAGTCCTGGTACATCTCCTGTAAACAGTTGAGTAAAAGCGTTTTGGTTACAGTCGTGATTTTTAAGGAATATTATTGTATTTTAAAAGTTGACACTTTGAAACTTTTTCTCATAGAATCACCAATGTTATCCTATGGAAGGAAATTCACTTAGCAGGTAAAAACTGTTATCGTTACTTTTTCTTACTCAGTGTTGGATCATGGATCCAGCACTGGTGCATCTCCTGTAAACAGTTGAAAGAATGCGTTTAAGTCATACTGTCGATTTTTAAGGAATATTTGTAGTTTGTGAAAATCAACACTTTGAAACTTTTTTGCTGAAAACCAGTCAATGTTAGCCTATGAAGGAAATTCAAGTTACCGGTAAGTACGGTTAAAATTACTTTTGAGGATCAGTACTGGGCTGAAACATGCAGCACTGAGGTCTCTCCTGATAACAGGTGAGTAAATCGGAATTCGTATTTCGGCTGATTTTAGAGGAATATTTTAAAGTTCCAAAACTCCACACTTAGAAGAATTTCCAAGTGAAACCAGTCAATGTTAGCCTATGGAAGGAAATTCAAGTTACTGGTAAGTACGGTTGAAATTACTTTTCAGGACCAGTACTGGGCTGAAAGATGCAGCACTGAGGTCTCTCCTGATAACAGGTGAGTAAATCAGAATTCGGATTTCGGCTGATTTTAGAGGAATATTTGTATGTTTCAAAATCAACACTTAGAAGAATTTCCAAGTGAAACCAGTCAATGTTAGCCTATGAAGGAAATTCAAGTTACCGGTAAGTACGGTTAAAATTACTTTTCAGGATCAGTACTGGGCTGAAAGATGCAGCACTGAGGTCTCTCCTGATAACAGGTGAGTAAATCGGAATTCGTATTTCGGCTGATTTTAGAGGAATATTTTAAAGTTCCAAAACTCCACACTTAGAAGAATTTCCAAGTGAAACCAGTCAATGTTAGCCTATGAAGGAAATTCAAGTTACCGGTAAGTACGGTTAAAATTACTTTTCAGGATCAGTACTGGGCTGAAAGATGCAGCACTGAGGTCTCTCCTGATAACAGGTGAGTAAATCGGAATTCCTATTTCGGCTGATTTTAGAGGAATATTTGCACAATGGTGAAGGGAGGGGCGGGGCCTGAGGTGACATCTTTGCAAACGCGCCCCGTGGCGCGTTTTAAGTTGGGGGAATAAGTCCCCTTGAATCCTGAGGGTCCCTAGGGGCCAACTAGACCACCAGGAACCTCCAATATGCGCCAGGGGCTGCGTTGCAGAGACTGTAGAGAGGCCACGCCCCTTTTACACCTCACTGCAACGCAGCTCTGTGGCGCATTCTGGATGTACCTGTTGGGCTAGTTGGCCCCAGGGACCCTCAGGATTGAAGGGATTTAATTCCCATCTTAAAACGCGCCACGGGCCTGTTTGCACACATGTCACCTGAAGCCCCGCCCTCCCTTCACCACTGTGCAAACGCGCCCCGTGGCGCGTTTTAAGTTGGGGGATTAAGTCCCCTTGAATCCTGAGGGTCCCCGGAGTCCAACTAGCCCACCATATACCTCCAAAGCGCCACAGAGCTGCGTTGCAGAGAGGTGTAAAAGGGGCGTGGCCTCTGTACACCTCTCTGCAAGGCAGCCCCTGGCGCATACTGGAGGTACCTGGTGGGCTAGTTGGCCCCAGGGACCCCCAGTATTCAAGGGGATTGTCCCCCTCTGCAAACGCGCCAGGGGCGCGTTTGCAGAGTGGTGAAGGAAGGGGCGGGGCCTGCGGGCCCGATCGTTTTTTTTTCTTCTCCTGAAGGGGGCTGTGTGGCCCCCCTTCCTTTTCTTTTTGGGCCCTGGGGACCCCATCCCCCAGGGCCTTACACCTTTTTTAAATTACCTTTTAAAAAAAAAACGGGAAGGGGGCCGCGTGGCCTCCTTCCCTGGGCCTGTATTGGCCCCGGGGACCCCATCCCCGGGGCATGGCCTCTATATTTATTTTTTGAGGGGGCAGCGTGGCCCCCTCCTCTGGCCATTTTAAGGCCCCGGGGACCCCATCTCCCGGGGCCGGCCTTTCCATTTTTTTTTTTTTAATTTTTCCTCTTTTTTGGGAGAGGGCCGCGTGGCCCCCTCCCGGGCCACTACTTGCCCCGGGGACCCCATCCCCGGGGCTGGCCCTCTCGTTGGGGACTGTGGGGGTCCCCAATCCCCCACAGTCCCGCCGGCTCCCACGTCCCTTGGGAGCCGGCATTGCTGTTCCACATGGGGAGCAGCTGACATGCTGCTCCCCATGTGGAAAGCAATCGCTTTGGATATTGGAAGAGAGAGCAGGTTTCCCTGCTCTCTCTTCCAATATCCAAAGCAGTTTGCTATGGCAGGACGGGAGCCGCGAGGCTCCCGTCCTGCCATAGCAAACTACAGTGTCCCGGGGTAGGCACCCCGGGACACTGCAGGAGCCGGCCCTGGGGGTGGTGGTCCCCAGGGCCATCAAGGGCTCCAGGAGGGGGCCGCGCGGCCCCCTCCCATTCAGTACACAGCCCCGGGAGGTGGTGGTCCCCGGGGCTCTGGAGATCCGTAACGGACCCCCATATTAAAATGTTTAGTGCCCCAGGGAGGTGTTGGTCTCCGGGCGTGTGGGGGCTGGAGCCCTCCCACACAGGTTTAATAATGTATTTTAAAAAGCCCCGGGGAGGTGGTGGTCCTCGGGGCTGCGGGAGGGCTCAGAGCCCTCCCGCACCATTCTTAAAAAAGCCCCGGGGGTGGCGGTCCCCGGGGCTTGGGGGCCTTTGAGGCCCCCACACATTAAATTATCCCCCACCATGCCCCCGGGACTTGGGCCACCCGGGGGCCAATTAACATCGAAGCGCGGGAGACCGCGCTTCGATTTTTTTGCCCAGTGGGTCCTTGTGGGACCCCCTGAGCAAACCTAGGGGGTCAGGGTGTTTCTACCCTGCCCCCTTTGTGCGCTTTGCGCACTTGTTTCTGTCCCTACCGAGGGACAAAATGGCTGCCAACATTTCCTGAATCGGAATGTTGACAGCCAGCTGACAGCCAATTAACATGCAGCTCGTGATCGGGAGGGTACGCGGACCCTACTCGTCCCTAGATATCACTAACTTTTTACTTTTCATTTTCTCAGCAACTACTGAACGGATTTACACCATTTAACAAAAGGGTTCTTTCTGAACCAAGAACTACCTCTTTGCCAAATTTGGTGTAATTCCGTTCAGCAGTTCGGGCTGTAGCCGTGTCTAAAGTTTCCTATGGGAAAATGCATGGGGAAAACGCGTTTTGGGACCCCCTTTTTCTCGGCCCCCGCTTGACGTATCACCCCGAGACTTTCAGGGTAGGAGCGGACCGGAGCGCCCCACGAAGTTTGAAAATTTCGTGAAGATACGTCAACCGGCAAGAGAGTTATTTCAAATAGAATGTCGCGGATTTCCTATGGATAATAGGTTGTAACTATAACTATCTACTGGCGACCGCCAGTAGATAATATGTATATATATGTAGTATATATAAAATATTATTCCCCACAGAGTTTTCTTCACTCTTGGGTTTGCCGTCAATCTTAACACTCTTGTCTCTTCTTATCTCTAGGGTATTCGTCATTGACGTCCCTCAGAAAAATAAAAGAGTTGCCCAGGTAAGCATACGTCTAGAAGATAGCTTTTCTCCTGTCCAGCATTAATTACTTGACTTTTCCTAAACTTATGCCCCTCAATCTTCTCCTCCTTATGAGTCAACATCACTAACTCTTCAACAAAAGAAAGATTGAGTATATGTTATCAATAATAGATAACTGTTAAAAAACTTCCTACAGGAATTTGCTGCTGTATTTACTATTATGTTCATAATAGCGAGCAGCGGATACAATAATATCACTTTAGCATATGCACTTTAATATTCACTTTAGGCACTTTGGTAAGCACACCGTCACTTTAGGAAAAATATACATGCGTTTTTTGCACAATACTATTTTAGATGAGATGGTATGATATGTGGTATCAACATAGGGGTAGCATATTCACCCATGTATTGACCAATGAGTGTATATTTGAAAACCAGTTATCCAGTTGCATCATTTTAAGCTGTGACAACTAAAATTGTAAGTGACGGAATACACAATTAATATGGTGGTTCACGATAGGAATATTTTGGGATAGTTACAATGTTATTTCATTATACATAGACATGACAAACAAGGATGTTTTTATTTTAGAATCATGGTCTAATATGATATGATTTTATAGGACCGTTATTATATGAATTTGGATTTAACCATGGATATTATTATAAATATGGTTTTAAGCAATTATAAGTATAGTCTTAGGAATGTATAAGTGTTAATCAGCATTTATGCTTTAAATCTTTCTATACGAAATGTCTTCTATGTCTATGACATAATTCATTGCACTAGCACTTTAAAAGCGGTAGCACTGTCTGAGGACGTGTCATGTGATCAAGGCCTTTCTGGGGCCGAAACGCGTCATGGCGGTGCGTGGTGTCACTATGGATTAAAATAAATACCTTTTTGCACGCAGCTATCTGGGTCCGTGTTCGTCTTTCCTGGAAGCCTGGATGTTTAGAGACTGAGTTCCTTGCATGTGATCCAGCGCGATATTAGCAAACAGCATTCATACACTAGATACTCACTTGGGCCCATACATTCATACTACGCTAATACTTACGCTGGGTTTATCAGTTGTTACTCTTTATCAAATCCCTGTTACCAATTACCTTCCGATTGAAGAGTAATGACTTACCAATGAATCCTTTGCTAATTGGGAAGTTTAAAATGAGTGACATTCATTATAATACATAATCCTGAAATAACCACTGAGTCAGGAAGTTTTAAAATGTTTATCTAAAGATTTAGCAGAGTAAATTACAGTAACACATGGTACTTAATCGCACATCACAGATGAAGTATAGAAAAATTATTATTGATTAATGACGGTCCCTCAGAAAGGAGAAGATAGAGACAGCAGCGCAACTAAAGGTTGCATTTATATTTACCTAAAAGCGAGAACCAAACCCCTGGCCAAGGAGTTGCAAAGATTAGGACCCAGGAAGGATGAAGAGCAAAGACCTCCTCCAGGATCAGGACAGGACCGGTGACCTCTCTACAACGACGCCTGCGTCATTCCCCTCTCTGATACTCGACTTCTCCTTGATTCTCCCGTGCCTTTCTTCTAATGGACTCCACCGCCCCCTCCTCAGGACCTCTCTGGACAGCGGTTCAGTCTGCAATCGATCAGCTTGACGGTCTGGAGCTAGAAGTCTGGTCTGCATGAACGCCTGATCA
This sequence comes from Calotriton arnoldi, assembly GCA_963921515.1. NCBI lineage: Eukaryota > Metazoa > Chordata > Amphibia > Caudata > Salamandridae > Calotriton > Calotriton arnoldi. Next base: position 106,559 of record CAWUFW010019818.1, read on the forward strand.
GATCTAATTAACTAATGCTATATTCTATTATACCCTTCTACGCCCATGTACCTCCCCTTAATGTTGCTAAAATATGGGACCACTACTTCTGATTGGACAAGGACAGGGGGTTGATCCTCACACCATATTTATTTGGTATGTATTTCTGAAGACCTTTGTTTTTAAAATACCGCCCATTAAATTTAATACATTGGCTTTATTTCCCACCCGTCTCACGACAAAGTTTATTCAATTTTCATATACATAGTTGCAAGTTTGGCAGGAACACATGAATACATCAATATCGGCCATTAGGTCGTGGCCTTGGACGACGTCCAGGTTGACTTCATCCTTTTTCCTTCTGGGCAGTCTTTCATAGAGCATGCGTGGAACCCACGTCATTCGAGTTTTCAGTTCACCAACCCCAGGCCCAAGTTTACGAACTAATAAAAGTCAAAGAAGAGAATATTAAAATCACAAATAAAATGTTTCACTGTATACCCTCTCTTTCTACTCTATCCCCATTTACTTATAAATCTATCCAGCATTAGTAGCGTTAAGAAAACGACAAATTAATAATAACACAAGAGCAAGCTGAAGCATGTGAAAACATCAAGCAGCCATTTTAATGCACACTGCGCAGAAGCAGAAATTTCCCACCAAGCAAAGAAAGACGTCACACCATGTGATATGGTTGAGACATGCGCAGTAAAGTTCCCGCGCTTTAGTGGCCATTTTAGAAAAAGACAAGCGTTACTTGTTAGTTAGAACACATAGGCAAGCTTCCTTGCTATTCGTGTAATGTATGCAACGTTAGTATAAACAATACAAGATTAATAATTTAATACTATGAGGTGATTGTATTCGAGCAAGTCTCATTTTTGAGTCCTTGCTCCATCAATCCCCTCTCTGATGGCGTTTAAGAGCCATCAAAATACTACCCTCAATCAGGTGCCAACTTCTAGCAAATTGTCTCATTCTCATTTTTACATTTTCTATTTTTAACATCCCCTTTCAATTTCTTGTATAATTCACTTCTCACATCCTCAAGTTCAATTTCATCAATTTTTCTCTTCTTTCCTCTTCCTGTCACACTATATGATTCATTCTTTCTACAACATTTGCACCATATTATTATCGTCAGTACTATTATTGCTATTCCTGCTAAAGGTACTAGTATTTGACCTATAAGTCCTTTTCCTACATTAGAAAACCAGGTCCCAATTGACGCAATACTACTTGTCAATCTTTCCCATACACTATCAACTTCCAGTGGTTTAAGTTCCTTCTCAAGTTTAGTTATATTCTGTATATACGTTCCAATTTCTGCACTTTTATCAGGAATGTAAGTGCAACAATGTTTCGTCTTCAGTAATTTACAGACTCCGCCCTCTTTTGCCAATAAAATATCAAGAGCAAGTCGATTTTGCATTACCATAGATCTAATCGCAACCATTTCTGCATTAATCATTAGAAATCCTCCAGCAGTGTCAGTTGATAAACGATCAACCACTGTAGACAATTTACATATTTTCCTTGAGTTCAAAATTATTCCCACCGAAGGTATCAATGCACCAAATATATCACCTACAATTTCAGAAAAACTAGCTCTTTTACTACGTGTTAATTCGCCATTGTTTTCATTGCTCCCAGTGTTTCTTTTTACGTGGTATATTTTTGGAAATACTATTCCAAAATAACAACTTCCATACCACCGTGCAGGAAGCCTAAAATAAGCCTTATTCCCGCATACATAATAGATTCCAGGAAAAACTGAATCTGTTCCTCCTTTGATTCCCCAACCTCCAAGAATTAAGAAATTGTGTTCACATTCACTGGTACCAATGAAAACATTGTTATAATCAGTCCTTAATCTATGTAGACAAATTTTCCCCGTCTTTACAAAATCCAGAGCCATAGCAGCTTGAGCCTTGCCAGGTGTGTAACTCCCTTCTTTCTCAGCCCAAGGTGGCAAATGAGCCTTATGCTCAGAAGCTTTCTTTTGAAAATCTTGTCTTCTACCTTCTACTAAATTCAAAAATATCTTTTCTTCTTCGTGTAAAGAACATGTTAGATTGTGTCTATGTGCATGTGTTATGTCTATCGATTTCATTGTTAAGAAAAATTCTCCCATAAACTGTGCGTCTTGATTACTAAGCACTGGGTTCATACTCTTTCGAATCGGAACCTCAGAAAATATCACATCTATGTTTGAATAATAATATTGAAGTCTCCCTGTTCTATAAAATAAACTAGCTAATACACTACATGATATGCCATATGTCAATGGTAAGTGATGATAGGTTAATCCTTCTGCTACTGATTCGGGTAACTTCATACAGACATAACAATTACTAACTTCCATGGTATCTACATATTGAAATAATAACTTTGTGAAAACATTTAAACTAGTGTCATTATCAGTTATTTCATGATGAAATTCTGGTTCATTTGCTGCCATTAGTTCTACTCTATTTCCCTTCATGTGTGCTGTCTTTCCTTCAGTTTCGTTGTTAATCTTTTTATCCATTATCATAAGGTAAGGGACTGCTACGATCAGAACTAACCATACTATAAGCACCATTACTAGACTACATATGCATATTGCACAGCATCTTCTACAACATCTCTGTTTTGGTCTCCCAGCAACTCTATCATCAGACATTTCGACAAGGAAGATTGCTCTTCTTATCTATTTTTCTTTTTTTTTTCTTTTATGACTCTTTTGCGTAGTCAAGGTGGTCTTGTTTCTTTCTCATACGTCAATTCTGCACTTGTTCCTTCATCACCACTTTCACTTGACTCTGAGCTCTCGTAATCTTCCAGAATAATGCAAGTCCAATCAGGACCCTTGAATTTGTTATTTACAAGTTTCAGTCTCTTGCTTCTTCTTTTCTTAGTTCTGTTTTCTTGTTCGGTTTGACTTGTTACTTCATTTACTTGATCTGGATCTTCACTTCTGGTTGTTATGTGGTATTTTACTCTTTTAATGACACTAGGCCAATGATCACCTTTTCTTGTTTTCTTTGTTTGCACTGTTTCTTTATTTTTGTCTTCAGCAATCTCTTTATTTTCACTGTTCAACATCTTTTCGTTTTCTGCAATTAATGTTTTTCTTTCTTGCTCTTTTCCAGGCCTTATTTGTTTTTCTTCTGCAGCTCCTCCGTGAGTTTCCAATAACTGACCTTGTTCTTTGTTTAATTCTTCATGCTCATGTTTCTCGAGATCTTTTTCTTCTGTGTGATTTTCTAGATCTAACTGGTTCTGATCAGGGCTTATTGCACTTTGTACTTCTGCAGCTTGACCGGATTCTTCTAAACCTGTCTTTCCCTGCTCAAAACTTGTTGGTTCTTCGTTATTTTGAGTCCAGCTTCCTTTCCCTATCTGATCTTGCTCAGGTTCTTTTATTGTATGTTCTTCTTTTCCCTGAACTGCTTCTTTTTCACCTATCTGATCTTCTTCAATTTCTTCCAATTTTGCTTGACTTCTTGTTCTGTAGTAAACTTCAGGAATTTCTACTACCGGTATCCAGTCCTGACTTGTGCTCGGTTGTTCTTCTGTAGCTTCTCTCGAATCTCGAGCCTGAGATTCTTCAGCTGGGCAACCTTCAGCTTCCTCAGTGACTGAGGATTTTCTTCTTCAGGGTCTGGTACTCTTTTGGTGTGGCTTACATGAATCCAATTAGGAAATCCTGCACACTTCACTGCTGTATTGGTAGTCAGTATGACTTGACAAGGTTTTCCCCATCTAGGTGATAGACACGTCTCTCTGGTGTGATTCTTCACTACCACCCAGTCACCAGGATTCAAATCATGTTCTTGTTCAGGCTGCCTCGAAACTGCGTCTTCTCCGACCTGATGAGAGACAGAACGCACTAGGTCAGCCAATCCTTTGCAATAATCCAGTACCATATCATCAGATATATTCAGCAGTTTGTTTATGGGAACATGTGCTTGTCTCATTGCTCTTCCCATCATTATTTCATGTGGGCTCAATCCCGTATTTCTATCGGGAATGCTTCTGAGTCCCATTAAGACAAGTGGCAATGCATCTGGCCACTCCAATGATGTTGAAGCACACATTTTTCCCAGTCTTGATTTTATAGTGCCATTCAATTGTTCAACCACTCCAGAAGCCTCTGGGCGATATGCACAGTGCACTTTTTGTTCAATTTGGAATGCTTCAAAGACTATTTGAATCACTTCACTGTTAAAATGTTTTCCTCTATCTGATTCCAAAGTTACTGGGAAACCAAACCTAGGAATGAGTTCTCGTAGTAACAGCTTTGCTACTGTAATGCTGTCACACCTTCTGGTAGGGTAAGCCTCCACCCACTTTGAAAACAGACATACTATGACCAGTACATATTTCAACCCTCTGCATGGTGGTAACTGTATAAAGTCGAACTGTAGTCTTATAAATGGACCTTCTGCCTTTCCAATTTTTCCAAACCCAATTATTGTTTTTCTTCCTGGATTATGCATCTGGCAAGTCAAACATCTCTGGCAAAGGCTCTCTGCTACAGCCCTGAACTTGGGATTGTACCAGTTCTGTCTGAAAAGCCTAATCATTGCATCTCTCCCTATGTGTGTGTCTCCATGATACATCCTGGCCATTTGAGAGAGCAAACAGTCAGGCATGACTGGTCTGCCATCAGCACAAATCCACACTTCATCATCTCCCCTTTGGGAACAACCCACTTTGATCCATGTTTTCTTCTCACTTTCATCAGCACCATCTTGTAATCTTCTAACCTCATTCCATGTTTCAGGTGGCATTTACAGCATAAGTTGGCAACTGATTCCCATTCTTTCCACCCTTTTATTGACTGACAACCTATTTCTGGCACAATGTTGAGCCACAAGGTCTGCGTATCTGTTGCCGACTACCACCCAGTCATCTCCTGACTGATGTGCGGCACATTTCACCACAGCCAATTCTTTTGGTGATTGTATTGCCTCCAGCAATTCCCTTACAAATTTTCCATTTTTAATGGGGGATCCTGAAGAAGTCATGAAATCCCTCTGCATCCATAGTTGGCCAAAATCATGCACCATCCCGTAACCATATTGACTATCTGTAAATATAGTTACTTTTTGATTCCTCCCAATTTTGCAAGCTTTTATCAAAGCAATCAATTCAGCTACTTGTGCAGATTTTATTCCTGGTAAATAGGATGCTTCGACTATTCCAGTTAATTCACATACTGCATATGCTGCAGTCAGTTTACCATCTTCATGTCTCTGGCATGAACCATCAACAAACAGCTCCCTGTCTGGCTTTCTAAAGGGCTGTTCTTCAATGTCCAGACGTGGTTTCATGCATAACTCTGTGACTTGTAAACAATCATGTTCTTCTTCTTCGTCATTTTTAATTTCCTCATGATACGGGTCTGGTAGTAAGGTTGCAGGATTTACTATTGTACACCTCACTATGTTCACATTTTTAGCACCCATTATTATTCTCTCATATTTAGTCAGCCGACTAGGAGTAAGATGCTGAGTTCGTGTTCTTGTCAACAGAATCACAACCACATGTGGAACAAACACCTTTACTGGGTGTCCCATTACAATTGACTCACTTTGTTCAATGCTTAGACAGGTAGCCGCTACTGCTTTTAAGCAGCCTGGCAATGCGGCTGCCACTGGATCCAACGTAGCAGAAAAATATGCTATAGGACGTCTGTCCAAACCATGTCTCTGGGTTAGGACTGAAAGTGCACAATTTTCTCTCTCATGACAGAACAATGCGAAGCTTCTCTTATAGTCGGGCATGCCTAGGGCCGGTGCTGAGCACAAAGCATTTCTCAATTTTACAAAAGCTCCTACACTCTCATCATCCCAATCAACTGGGTCTTTTGCTTTCTTTCTTTCTTGTCATTTGAATTAGGGGCTTCGCTAACAAGGAAAATCCTAGTATCCATTGTCGACAGTAACCTATTATTCCTAGGAACATTCTCACTTCTCTTTGGGTTACAGGCATTTGCATTTTCTTAATCAACTGTACTCTTTCCGATGTTATTCTCCTTCTACCCCTCTCAATTTGGTGTCCTAGGTACTTAACTGCTGTTGTACAGAACTGCAATTTTTCTGGTGAGACTTTATGTCCTTCTTCAGCCAAATGATTTAATAGTGCTATGGAATCAACAACACAATCCTCTCTGGTGTTTGATGCCACCAGTAAGTCGTAGATATATTGGACTAAAACTGAGCTTCCTGGCATCACTACCTTCTCTAGGCACTTTTTCAATAATTGATTAAAAATTGAAGGACTTTCCGTGTACCCCTGAGGAACACGATTCCATACATAGACTTTGTTTTCAAATTTAAATGAAAATAGATACTGGCTGTCTGGGTGCAATGGTATTGAAAAGAACGCTTGACATAAATCAATCACTGTGAACCATCCTGCACTCCAAGGTATTTGATATAGGATTACTGCAGGATTTGGCACTATAGGACAACAAGGTTCCACGATCTTATTTATTTTGCGCAGGTCCTGAACAATTCTATATTTTCCGCTAGGTTTCTTTAAACCCATTATTGGTGAATTACATGGGCACTCATCACTTCTCTTAGTATGTTTTGTTCTACCATTCGATTTATTTCTTCAATGACTCCTGTCTTTACTTCTGCACTTATTTTGTACTGTCTGGTATTTGGGAAAATCGCACCTTCTTTTACAGTAATTTTAACTGGGTCTATTTTGGCCATAAGTCCTACTTCCTTTCCTGTAAAATCCCATACTATGGGGTTTACTGTAGCTTTTAATTCTTCTGGCAGCTCATCTTTTGTTATTAACGAAAACATCTCATCTACCTCTGTACCTTGTTTTGCAATCATAAACTTATATACATGATCTTCATATGGGGTCTGAACTGCCACACCATCCGGTGTGCAGAAAATTGTACAGTTCATTTTGCACAATAAATCACGACCTAATAAATTTACTGGACTAGAATCACACACTATAAATTGATGCATTTCTCTGAAATTTCCAATTTTAACTTCCATTGGTTCGGTAAGAGGTGCTCTAATCTTTCTATTAGCTACTCCCACTACTTGGATAGCTTCTCCAGAGAGAGGAAGGTCTGGAATGTCTGCTGTTCTCACAGTAGACCGGGTAGCACCAGTGTCCAAAAGAAAAGTAATATCATTACCTTTTACACTCCCTTCAACATATGGACCTGACTGATCTACCGATAAGGATGCACCAAGTACGCACTCCTTCTCCCCCTCTCCCAGGCACCGTCATGAACTGTATTGACAGAAATTGTCCTGTAAAAGAAACTGTGATGTTACATAATCATTCTTACCACTTCCTCCTTGATATCCGACATCTGTACCGTGTTTTGCTCTGCTTACATTACCCTGAATAGGTGCAGGTGGCAACTGACTCTGAGGGTTTATACCCTGCTGTGAGTCATTCTGCGTCTGTGGATTTAAATTTTGATTTGGGCCATTATTATTCCGGATCTTTTTACATTCATCCTTCCAATGCCCCAATTTTCCGCATCCATGACAAGGAAATTTCTTTTTAGCTTCTTCTCTACTCATTCGTCCTCTCACTTTTCCTCCATTCCCAGTATCTCCATTCGTTCCAGAATCCTTTCCTTGACTTTCACTCGGATTATCCAAATTAATTCCCTGTTTCTCAGCCATTTTCACTTGTGCCCACATCACTTTTTCCTGCAATTTCTTGTGTCTATCCTCAATATCGTCTCCACAATATTTCGCATATTTCAGAATTTCATCTATGGGTTTCCCCTGCCAACACAACATGTGCTGTTTAATCATCTGACAAATCTCTGGCTTCAGACCATAAACAAATCGATACACAAACTGACTCATGTTCTTGTCTCCAATGTCCTCAAATCCACTACACTGCTTGAATACCTGCAATAAACGCTCATAATAGGCATGTACCGATTCACTAGCTTCTTGGGTGGTTCGGTCTATTTTCACCCAATCTGTTTCTTTCGGTGGTATTTTGCCTTTCAGGTAAGTTATCACCTGCTGATACTTTTTCATTACATCATTTGACGGGGCACCTGTTTTTGGATCTCTAGGATACTCATCACTAGGCCAATCGACTGTAATTTTACAATCTGTCCACAAATCGGCAGGTACCACTATGTCAAACAGACCATCTAAATCCTTCAACAATACCTTTGACACCTTCACAAACCTCTCAACCTGCTTGTACCATTCAATTGGTTTTTCTCTCAACTTTGGAAAATCATTCGTAAATGACAAAATATCCTGTCTACTCCATGTGACATGTACATAGCCCCCTCCGGGAACTTCTCGCATCGGGTACATTTGATCTGTCTTCCCTGTTTCTTTCATCACATATTCAGAAGCTGTTCTACTGGATCGTGCTTCTTTTTCTTTGCCCATCGAACTCTCCATTTATCTAGGTCTCCCCATTTTTGCAAAACTGTCATTAACTCCTTTACTTGTAACTTTCTTCCAGATACGATCATATTTTCTAAATCTTTGTCTGAAAAATCTGCTCTATAGGGTTTCTGCAACACCTTTGATCTCCCTATTTCAATTCCCATCTGCAGAGCCAAATCTGATAATTTTTCATGAAATATTTTTACATTTCTGGTGATACTTCTGCATATGAACAATAATTCTTCTTCATTGTAAGCATTTAGGCGATCTAGTCCCACATTTCCTGCTATTATTTCTTCTAATTCAACTTTTAATTTATAAATGTCCATGATCTTTGGAGGTGTACACTGCTGATCTGATCCTTGTGCCCACCTTTCTAAGTCTTCTGGACTAACTACAGTGACACTTTTTGCTCCTGATGAAGTTATCAAGTTTACCTCTTTTGAGCACCCAGGTGTAGTTCTTCTGGGAGTACTATTGACAGAATCCCGAATTGGTAAATCCATTAATGATATCGTAGATTCACAATCACTAAAATGATCCTCAACCATTACTGTTGCTTCAGGTTTAGGAATATTCACAGGAGTAGGCATAACTAACGGTGGAGGACAACTTCCCTGATTACCATATAATGGAACTACTGGACCAATTGTTACAGGTATGGTCAAAGAATCAGGATGTACTTTTATCTGTGTTATCTTCTGTATTAATTCTGCTCTTGTCTTTTCTAGGGCTTCTTTCTCTTTATCGTGAAGTATCCTACTAGGGGTGAAATCATGCACTACCTGTGGTACTAATGGAGTTTTTAACAATGGGGCAATTGGGGTACATCCACTTGTCCCTTCCTGATAAGGTGGGGGGTTCCTTAATATTTCTTCTATAAATTCATCTTCAGAATCTCCATTTCTCATTAAATGTTTTGTCTTTTCTGTGCATTTCTTCCCTAACAGTTCTTCTTCCGTAAATATTGGATATAATCCTTCTGTAAGCATTGCTCTCCTCCACTGTTTCATCTGACCGTCCCTATTCTCATGTTGGGATCTGGGAAAAAATCCTCTATAACCCCTATTACTCCTGGATCGGTCACGCTCAAATGCCTCGGTTTCCCATTCCTCTAAGGCTTCGTATTGAGTTAATCTAGGTCTGGGTTCTAAGTCATTCATCCTCAATCTCAAATTTTGAAGAATTCTTCCATTGAAGGTACCATTCTCGGGAAATGCTAATATCCCATCATTTTTGGTATATTCTATCCAATTCTCCATCCATACACAAGTATGATATCCTCTCTCCATCATCATGAATGAAGCGGGCGTTTTAGCTGGTGGAATGATAATTCCTTCTCTAGTTTTGATTGGTTTATCCTTTTTAAAATAGTTCTTAATCTTTTGCAGAAAAGACATTTTTCTCTTTTCTCCGTACATCTTGGGCAAATCTCGATGTATATAATTATATTCTGCAAAACCCAGGAATCTCCTATCCGGACGAGTTCCTGTTAAAGTCGGATCGCGTTCTAACATGCAATCTCTATCCACTAAGATTTTAGCTTCTAAAATATCAACCAATCAAGTGTCTGCTAACTTTTATTTCTGAACCAATCCTAACGCGGCCTTTCGGTGACGTTTGTCTGTCAACCCCTCCTTTACAATCTGCGTTTCTCTGTCCCTCGCTGTTTCAACCAATCCCAGCGCGGCACCTGTGACGTCAGTACTGCTCCTGACTACTGACCCCTCCTTTACAAGAGTCGTTCCACACCCGCTGATTCAGCCAATCCCAGCGCGGCGTTTGTGACGTCAGCTCCCTCTCCGGCAGCTGACCCTCCCTTTACAAAATCTTACGCAAACTTTATTTTCTCTATAAATCTTAATTAAATTTCAGTAACAACATAAAACATTCGCTATCGTGCCAGTTTCTCTAAAATAGAAAAGATAGTTTTCTCTCACACTTAGTAAAACCTTTCCGTTTACTAAACATACACTACGAGTAAAATCCTTCCGTTTACTCCTCGCACAAGCTCCAGAAGTACCTGTTACTTCTCTAATGTTACCCTTTCTAGGTGATATAACATCAAATTTTCACCAGCGTACTCCTTTGCTATCACTCACACGTATATTCCCTAACCAATACTGATAGTCCTGCTTAACTTTTCAGTACTATTTCTGCCTGACAGATAACCTCACTGCAGTATGGCTTCCACTTAGCAACCGCTATTCAATTTTCCCCGGGGATTCTAGACAACATAAAACAAACTTTGAATACACGGATGTTAGTTCATAAAAATAAAATTCTCATTACCCAATTAACAAAGAGTAACCATCTTCTGATTACCAGAAAACTGATCCAGCGCGATATTAGCAAACAGCATTCATACACTAGATACTCACTTGGGCCCATACATTCATACTACACTAATACTTATGCTGGGTTTATCAGTTTTTACTCTTTATCAAATCCCTGCTACCAATTACCTTCCGATTGAAGAGTAATGACTTACCAATGAATCCTTTGCTAATTGGGAAGTTTAAAATGAGTGACATTCATTATAATACATAATCCTGAAATAACCACTGAGTCAGGAAGTTTTAAAATGTTTATCTAAAGATTTAGCAGAGTAAATTACAGTAACACATGGTACTTAATCGCACATCACAGATGAAGTAGAGAAAAATAATTATTGATTAATGACGGTCCCTCAGAAAGGAGAAGATAGAGACAGCAGCGCAACTAAAGGTTGCATTTATATTTACCTAAATGCGAGAACCAAACCCTTGGCCAAGGAGTTGGAAAGATTAGGACCCAGGAAGGATGAAGAGCAAAGACCTCCTCCAGGATCAGGACAGGACCAGTGACCTCTCTACAACGACGCCTGCGTCGTTCCTCTCTCTGATACTCGACTTCTCCTCGATTCTCCCGTGCCTTTATTCTAATGGACTCCACCGCCCCCTCCTCAGGACCTCTCTGGACAGCGGTTCAGTCTGCAATCGATCAGCTTGACGGTCTGGAGCTAGAAGTCTGGTCTGCATGAACGCCTGATCAGATCTAATTAACTAATGCTATATTCTATTATACCCTTCTACGCCCATGTACCTCCCCTTAATGTTGCTAAAATATGGGACCACTACTTCTGATTGGACAAGGACAGGTGGTTGATCCTCACACCATATTTATTTGGTATGCATTTCTGAAGACCTTTGTTTTTAAACTACCGCCCATTAAATTTAATACATTGGCTTTATTTCCCACCCGTCTCACGACAAAGTTTATTCAATTTTCATATACATAGTTGCAAGTTTGGCAGGAACACATGAATACATCAATATCGGCCATTAGGTCGTGGCCTTGGACGACGTCCAGGTTGACTTCATCCTTTTTCCTTCTGGGCAGTCTTTCATAGAGCATGCGTGGAACCAACGTCATTCGAGTTTTCAGTTCACCAACCCCAGGCCCAAGTTTACAAACTAATAAAAGTCAAAGAAGAGAATATTAAAATCACAAATAAAATGTTTCACTGTATACCCACTCTTTCTACTCTATCCCCATTTACTTATAAATCTATCCCGCATTATTAGCGTTAAGAAAACGACAAATTAATAATAACACAAGAGCAAGCTGAAGCATGTGAAAACATCAAGCAGCCATTTTAATGCACATTGCGCAGAAGCAGAAATTTCCCACCAAGCAAAGAAAGACGTCACACCACGTGATATGGTTGAGACATGCGCAGTAAAGTTCCCGCGCTTTAGCGGCCATTTTAGAAAAAGACAAGCGTTACTTGTTAGTTAGAACACATAGGCAAGCTTCCTTGCTATTCGTGTAATGTATGCAACGTTAGTATAAACAATACAAGCTTAATAATTTAATACTAAGAGGTGATTGTATTCGAGCAAGTCTCATTTTTGAGTCCTTGCTCCATCACATGTATATATATATATATATATATATATATATATATATATTCACTGAAAAAACCATAGGTTTCAGGCACGTTATAGTTAGAAATTAGCATTTAAAAAACCTTAGAAATTCACTGAAAAAACCATAGGTTTCAGGGGCGTTATAGTTAGTTGGACATTTCACTCGTACAAAACCATAGAAATTCCCCCGTTATAGTTAGTTCAGCTAACTATAACTGCATGCATCCGCAATGCACTGCTGATGACGTCACAGATTACATCACTCATGACATGGCCAGTGACATCACTCATGACATCACTGATGACATCTCAAATGACATCACTGATGACATCACTGATGACATCATCCTTGTGATAGAGTGGCAGACCTCCTCTCACCCTAATATAACCTTTGATACACACACTCAAAAATACAAACTAACATTTTCAAAACAATGGACATACCAATACCAGTTACAACACACCTATTCAGTAATTCCAAGATCTACACACACATCCACTCATTCACCAACAGTCCCTATACAGTCACTCATACATGTACTCACTCATCATATGTACTCATACACCTATACATCCTGTTACACACCGCCACTCATCCATAGAGTTACTCACACACATAGTCACACATGCAAACAAAGTATCAAACACCCATTTACTTGCATATACAGTTATACACACACTACCACACTTACTTCTACAGAAACTTACACATACTTACTCTCTTAAACAATCACTTATAGAAACACCTACTTATTTGTACAGGAACTCTTCCAATCTCTCACTCTCACATATACTCACTTATATACACCAATACTCACATATACTAGTTTAAAACATATGTAGTTACTCATAAAGACACTATTGAGACAGTCATTCACTCACTAACACACCCATACACATACTCATCCACCTATACAGTCCTGCACACATGCTGTCTTCAACACATACAAACAGTGAGTCACTCATTCATGCATCTATGCACTAAGTAATACCCCCACCGAACCATACAGACACTCAGACACTCATACTGATACTCAAAAAACCAACTAATAACCCATATAAACACTCATGTAGCTACTCACCAACCCATGCAGCCACTTATACACAAAGTGAGAGACTGATACAGATATTTTCATATTTAAACATTACTCACTAACCCATGTATTCACTAAGATACACTTAGTCAGTTATACAATCAATTTTACAAAACAAAATCATCCATTTAGACACTTATATACCCATTTATTCTTCCATCGACCTTGAGATATACATATATAAAACATATTTAATTTTCAGAAAAACACACATTCACTGGATGATGTCATCAGTGATGTCATCAGTGATGTCACTGACCATGTCATGAGTGATGTAATATGTGACGTCATCAGCAGTGCATTGCGGGCGCGCGAGTTATAGTTAGGTGAACTAACTATAACGGGGGAATTTCTATGGTTTTGTACGAGTGAAATGTCCAACTAACTATAACGCCCCTGAAACCTATGGTTTTTTCAGTGAATTTTTAAGGTTTTTTAAATGCTAATTTCTAACTATAACGTGCCTGAAACCTATGGTTTTTTCAGTGAATTTCTAAGGTTTTTTAAATGCTAATTTCTAACTATAATGTGCCTGAAACCTATGGTTTTTTCAGTGAATATATATATATTTATTATACTATGTATACATGTGAAAATGTCTCGGTCCCCTGTTTGCCTCGGTGGCACGGAAAAAATGGGTGGAACTGACGTCAGCACGCCGACGAGGTTCTCTTATGGCTCCGATGACGTCATACGGTGACGCGAGCGGAGCCGTGCTATTATGACGTCCTCGTTGACGTGGGAGAGCTAGGAAAGAATTTCCGTGGAATGCTGGTGCAGGGGATATTCACCTAAGTGTTCAGGCTAGTCCTTTGGGAGCAACTGTTTATGTTGCCACTCCAGAAACCGAAACCAGTGATCCGAGGGCAGAGGCCCTGCAGATGGCACACGAGGTGGGGTGCCCAGTCGTGTGCACCGGCGGGGCAGCGAAGCAACAAGCACCACAACCCACAAAAAAGGTAACGAGCGCACTGAATAACACAGGATCTTCTCTTTGTATCTGGCAGGAACAACGAAGTTAAAATGTCCTAGTACCAAAATGTAGAATTAGTGCTACAACGGTCTTCAAGAGGACCTGCGATGCCGCTTCTGCCTCCCGTACCCTGGAGGTGGCACATGGGTCACGCGGTACGGTCATACTGCGGTGGGACGCACACTCGTTGACCTCTCATGGCACTGCTCCACACTTCAGGGAGGACGCTTTCCATTAGCTATGTTTTCTGATGACATGTCGCGCCAGCCCCGTCCAACAACAGAACTCCTTTAGATCCAAACAGACTCTTCCACTCTCTCACCGGAAGTGAAACCAGGCCACGCGGACACTTTCACAATACAACAGCCGGGAATGCACTTTTCAGTAAAAAAAACACATTCCTTCCTCCTAGTTAATCAAATAAACGTCTCAATGAAGAACAGGGGCCAGCTTCGATCGGTAAACAGCCGTTACAACGACTTTTTACTTTGCGATACCATTACAACGCATGCATTACCACGCATGCGTTGTACATCACGAAGTCATTACTACGCATTTTTTAGAACGCATGGTCATTTACCACGCATGCCTTTACAACAAATTTTGTTGTAAAGGTATGTATGGTAAATGACCATGCGTTCTAAAAACATGTAGAACGATCCATGTCGTTGTAAGGAAACAGAGGCTGTTCCGTTTCCTCACAACGACGTGCACTGCCCCTCAGAGACGACGTGAAGCAGGAACCACGAGGAGAGAGGAACCACGAGGAGTGAGAGGTAAGGGGATTGGGCATGGGGTGGGGGTTTCTTTTCTAGGGTTTAGGGTAGTGCAGTGGTGTTTGGGTGGTGTAGGGGGTTGTGCTGGGGGTAGTGTTTTAGGGTTTAGGGTAGGCAGTGGTGTTTGGGTAGTGTAGGGGGTCGTGCTGGGGGTAGTGTTTTAGGGTTTAGGGTAGTGCAGTAGTGTAGGGGGTCGTGCAGGGGATAGTGTTTTAGGCTTTAGGGTAGTGCAGTGGTGTATGGGTAATGTAGGGGGTCGTGCTGGGTTAGTGTTTTAGGGTTTAGGGTAGTGCAGTGGTGTTTGAGTAGTGTAGGGGGTCATGCTGGTGGTAGTGTTTTAGGGTTTAGGGTAGTGCAGTGGTGTTTGTGTAGTGTAGGGGGTCATGCTGGGGGTAGTGTTTTATGGTTTAGGGTAGTGCAGTGGTGTTTGGGTAGTGTAGGGGGTCGTGCTTGGGGTAGATTTAGGGTTTAGGGTAGTGCAGTGGTGTTTGGGTAGTGTAGGGAGTTGTGCTGGGGGTAGTGTTTTAGGGTTTAGGGTAGTGCAGTGGTGTTTGTGTAGTGTAGGGGGTTGTGCTGGGGGTAGTGTTTTAGGGTTTATGTTAGTGCAGTGGTGTTTGGGTAGTGTAGGGGGTAGTGCTGGGGTAGTGTTTTAGGGTTTAGGGTAGTGCAGTGGTGTTTGTGTAGTGTAGCGGGTAGTGCTGGGGGTAGTGTTTTAAGGTTTAGGGTAGTGCACTGGTGTTTGGGTAGTGTAGGGGTTCATGCTGGGGGTCGATTTAGGGTTTAGGGTAGTGCAGTGGTGTTTGTGTTGTGAGGGGGTCGTGCTGGGGGTAGTGTTTTAGGGTTTAGAGTAATGCAGTGGTGTTTGTATAGTGTAGGGGGTTTAGGGTAGTGCAGTGGTGTTTGTGTAGTGTAGGGGGTAGTGTTTTAGGGTTTAGGGTAGTGCAGTGGTGTTTGTGTAGTGTAGGGGGTCATGCTGTGGGTAGTGTTTTAGGGTTTAGGGTAGTGCAGTTGTGTTTGTGTAGTGTACGGGGTCGTGTTTTAGGGTATAGGGTAGTGCAGTGGTGTTTGGGTAGTGTAGGGGGTCATGCTGGGGTTAGTGTTTTAGGGTTTAGGGTAGTGCAGTGGTGTTTGGGTAGTGTAGGGGGTCGTGCTGGGGGTAGTGTTTTAGGGTTTAGGGTAGTGCAGTGGTGTTTGGGTAGTGTAGGGGGTCGTGCTGGGGTAGTATTTTAAGGTTTAGGGTAGTGCAGTGGTGTTTGTGTAGTGTAGGGGGTCATGCTGGGGTAGTGTTTTAAGGTTTAGGGTAGTGCAGTGGTGTTTGTGTAGTGTAGGGGGTAGTGTTTTAGGGTTTAGGGTAGTGCAGTGGTGTTTGTGTACTGTAGGGGGTCGTGCTGGGTTCTAGTGTTTTAGGGTTTACGGTAGTGCAGTGGTATTTGTGTAGTGTAGGGGGTAGATTTAGGGTTTAGGGTAGTGCAGTGGTGTTTGGGTAGTGTAGGGGGTCGTGCTGGGGGTAGTGTTTTTGAGTTTAGGGTAGTGCAGTTGTGTTTGGGTAGTGAAGGGGTCGTGCTGGGGGTAGTGTTTTAGGGTTTAGGGTAGTGCAGTGGTGTTTGGGTAGTGTAGGGGTCAACCAACATGAATTTGTCCTTGTGTGATGTAACCAATGCTCATGTAAAGCACTCCAATACCTGACCAGTCTGCACTATATAAAACTGCAAAAAAACAAAAATAAAAAGTGTTTTGCACACTTCTGTCATTGGGCTATACGTGGGCTACCTCTGGGTGATATTTGTGCTACATTTGGGCTCTTTTTTTCTCTGGTGGCCATCTTGGGAGACTTATTTGTTATGAAGTTTCCTAATTTCCTCATTTACTACAGTCGCCTCAGTAGGAAATGCTTTCAGTTTTTACTTTGATTCCATCAAGAAGGCATTCAGATGTGTCACACATTTGCCATAAATTCAGAATGTTAGCACTCTAGTTGTTCATTAGATCACTGTAGTAAAGCTACTGCTCACCAAGGAGTTAACTGGAAGTCTACTGCTGGTATTGAAAGTGATTGTTTCAGTCTGCATGTCAGAATTTTCTAATGAAATAGAAGAGGATTTGAGATCTCACTTAAAACATGCCCTAAATTTTCTTTTGCAGCACTAACCATAATTTCTATGGCAAAATGAACCCCCTCATTTTGTTCCTTTTTAAATTAAATGTTTTAAGTGTTACCAGTTTATTCCAATCAAGATGGCTTCAGGTGTGCCATACGTTTGTCATAAGTAAGGCTGTTAGCACTCTAGTTGTTCTTTAGAACACTCTGGGAAGCTGCAGTAGAACACAAAGGCATCAACTGACAGGCTGCTCCTGTTGAAATATAACAGGAAGATATTTGAGATCTCACTTAAAACATGTCCTAATTTTTCTTTCTACAGCACTAACCATAATTTCTATGGCAAAATGAACCCCCTCATTTTGTTCCTTTTTAAATTAAATGTTTTAAGTGTTACCAGTTTACTCCAATCAAGATGGCTTCAGGTGTGCCATACTTTTGTCATAACTAACGCTGTTATCGCTCTAGTTGTTCGTTAGAACACTCTGGGAAGCTGCAGTAGAACACAAAGGCATCAACTGGCAGGCTGCTCCTGTTGAAATATAACAGGAAGATATTTGAGATCACACTTGAAACATGTCCTAATTTTTCTTTCTACGGCACTAACCATAATTTCTATGACAAAATGAACCCCCTCATTTTGTTCCTTTTTAAATTAAATGTTTTAAGTGTTACCAGTTTATTCCAATCAAGATGGCTTCAGGTGTGCCATACGTTTGTCATAAGTAAGGCTGTTAGCACTCTAGTTGTTCTTTAGAACACTCTGGGAAGCTGCAGTAGAACACAAAGGCATCAACTGACAGGCTGCTCCTGTTGAAATATAACAGGAAGATATTTGAGATCTCACTTAAAACATGTCCTAATTTTTCTTTCTACAGCACTAACCATAATTTCTATGGCAAAATGAACCCCCTCATTTTGTTCCTTTTTAAATTAAATGTTTTAAGTGTTACCAGTTTATTCCAATCAAGATGGCTTCAGGTGTGCCATACTTTTGTCATAAGTAAGACTGTTAGCGCTCTAGTTGTTCTTTAGAACACTCTGGGAAGCTGCAGTAGAACACAAAGGAATCAACTGACAGTCTCTGCCATTGTTGGATGTACATGTTTTACTGAGAATGTCAGACTTCATTCTCACATGACTGAGAAAGATAATGTGAATTTACAGAAAATATGCTCTCATTTTAGCTTCTGGAGCACCTTCCAAAACTGTATGGGACAAGCATGTGAAAATAGTTTTCTCTCAAACATGATTCATGATATCCCAGCAGAAGGTTTTTCACAGGGTAAAATCACCTTAGAACACACCACAATTCCTGAAATTAGTATGGTACCATCAACAAATGAATTCTAATGTAACTAAAGTCTGTTATCACCCTTTATAGTTCTCCTTTTGGTAACCCTCAAAATCTTCGATTCACTACAATGCATTTCAATGGGGTACTATCATTTATATTGGTCCCAAGATGGCTGCCAGCAATTCCAGGACAGCCAATCAGATCTCACGATGACATGTGTGGTTAGGCTCCGCCCAGATATATATGTGTTTTTACTTTTGATTTTCTCAGCAACTACTGAACGGATTTACACCATTTAACAAAAAGGGTTCTTTCTGAACCAAGAACTACCTCTTTGCCAAATTTGGTGTAATTCCGTTCAGCAGTTCGGGCTGTAGCCTTGCATAAAGTTTCCTATGGGAAATTGATTTTTTGACTCTTATTTTTTAATTTCTCCGCAACTACTGAACAGATTTACACCATTTAACAAAAAGGGTTCTTTCTGAACCAAGAACTACCTCTTTGCCAAATTTGGTGTAATTCCGTTCAGCAGTTCGAGCTGTAGCCGTGGCTAAAGTTTCCTATGGGAAAATGAATGGGGAAAACACGTTTTGGGACCCCCTTTTTCTCGGCCCCGCTTGACGAATCACCCCGAAACTTTCAGGGTAGGAGCGGACCGGAGCGGGCCATAAAGTGTGAAAATTTCGCGAAGATTCCTCAACCGACGCAAGAGTTATTTCAAATAGAATGTTGCGGATTTCCTATGGAAAATAGGTCCTAACTATAACTATCTACTGGCGACCGCCAGTAGATAATATATACATGTATGTATGTATATATATATATAGATATATATATAGATATAGATATATATATATATATTAGAATAAATCCAAGATTGGTAGAATCGCAACAACAAAGCCTTATTTCTGCCAGTCCCTCCACACATGGTAAAGGGGGATGCGGTGTGTTTGCAGCCCACGAAAGGCAATTGTTAAAAGTGATGTGTTTTTTAAAATGGAGAACTGCATCCTTCATTTTTTGATTACCTTTTGGCTCGGCAGTGCTTAGTGCCCTGTTAAGTAAATATTCAAATTCAAATTCAAAATAAGCTTTATTTGATTTTAGTCATTAAAATCACAAAAGCATACAAGTTCATAAAAACAAATATTCACTTTTAGAACTTTCCTCAGCTGGTGATGGTTGCCATGGAAAAATGTGCCGAGTATTTTACAAAATGATATAGGACATGTTTTTAACTCGAGCCACACGGAGAGAACTTGTGCTCTGTACAATTACAAATGAATCAGAGAAGTAATGACAAGGGGGAGAAGTGAAACAAGCCAAGACGACCTGAAGATAAAAGAAGGACAAAGAGGAGGCAGCCGCAGGAACGGGCTGGAAACAAAAACACAGAGACGGAGAGAAACTAAAGAAGTCTATTTCCCTCTTTCCTTCAGGGGAATAAGTATGAAATGGTCAAGTAATTAGGTCCGGAGTGGAGATAAGCTATCTTCTAGACAAACACTCAGACAACTCTTTCATTTTTTCCGAGGGACGTCGGTGGCGACGACCATGAAGACCCTATAGAGGAGAAAAGACTCGTACATACTCTTTATTCGGTCATCCAGTGACCCTACAAGAGACAACGTAGAATCATACATAATACATTTCAGAGCACACAAAAATATTATGAAATGCACACATCATAAAACAGGCATTGGTAAAATGATAATTCCAAAAAGAATTTCAGACGTTAATCATATAGCACGTTGTACAAAAAATGCAATAGATTAACATATCCTCACATATCCTCACTATTGGCAGTGACCTTAAAGATTCCATAGCAGCCCCGCATTGTCTAAAATTAGCCTGTTTTAAAAAGGGTAAGACAAGCAATTTTCTTAGCGCTGATTAGTGCTTGCAAAAAAAGGTTAAAGTTCAGCGTGCCTTGTAGTGAGCGTCCATCACAAGGGCAAGGAGGTAGACCGGCTGCCTAAGTAACCTGTGTGGGAAATGCAACGAGGAAGCGTACGAGGTTCAGCCTTAACCTAGTTACCTGAAACCTATGGTGGGCGTCATTGACCCGGGTTAAACACGAGCAGATTTGGGCACGGGCAAGACCGGTGGATCGAGAGCATTTGTGCCCGTTCTTTCTTCCGTACATTTAGTTGAGAAGAATGTAACTTCGCTGTTTTGGAGAATCCAATAGGAAAGGGACCCGGGTTCTCAAACAGGTCACTTAGATCCAGACCAATACAGGCCGTGTATATACAGGAGATCCAGGGCATTTTAAACCCTTTTCCAATTCAAGCAAATCGGCTAATATTAAAGGGTTCAAAGAGGTTTCCTCCTTAGTCCATCTCTTTAACCATAGCTGGAGTGGTTGTAGCTTCACAACATCATTTATGTTTCCTAGCCTAACCTCAGTATGACACACATAGTTACTATTGGGTTTGGGTACAGCTAGGAATCTTTTTGTAAAATCATTTTCCACCCTCTGCAGCCGGGATTGGTCACAGATACGCCATACACCGGTCCTGTATGTCGCACCTGAGCAGCACTTGGCCATGTAGACTGTTAATAATTCTTTGATCGGTTTGCTTCCCAGCAGAGTTACAAATCCTACAATCGCCTGAGTGCCCCGGGTAAATCTGCCATCATAAGCTATTACTAAGTATGAATACAAGAGAACCTTGTTAATTTCCGTATTGTTTATTATTCCATATATAATTGTTTTTCTTATCCCGGGATCCACCATTATGTGTGTTTTAGCTTGATTGACCACTAGGTCCAGACTACTCATGAAAGCACAGACCTGGCCTAGTAATTGATGCAAGCCAATCGCAGATCTGGCCATTAAAACCGTATCGTCAGCAATCGGACAATCAACATTAGAGTCCAGAAGATGTTTCTTCAACCCATTATCATAGAGGGAAAAGAGAAAGGGGGCCAAAACGCAGCTCTGTCGTACACCTCTATCAAGCCTAAACGCTTCAGTTGTTTCTCCAGCTGGCCTAAATCTCACACTGGCTGTTACTTTTAAGTGTAGCTCCCTCACAAAATTCACAATACTTGACTCTACCCCTAAGTCTGTGATGGATGTCCAAAGTTTTGACCTATTGACGCAAAGGCCGAGCTCAAATCCATGAAGGCTGGATAAATCTTGCCTTCCTTGCCACTGTATACTTACTTATTAAAAGATACAGAACTTAAGCACTGGTCCGCCGTACCAAGGCCGGTCCAAAACTAAACTGAAGGTCAGAGAGCACCTTGTTTTCACTCGCCCATACTTCCAGCCTTTCCAACAGAATCCTGCCCATGATTTTAGTGGTAGAACGTATTAATGAGAACGGACGATAACATTTCTGGTTCCCCTTAGACCCTTTTTTGAGGATGGGGACTATTGTTGCATGTGACCAGGCCTTTGGAGGGCCCAGGGTTAGAGAAGCCTTGAGGACATTGGTCAGGAGAGGCGCCCAAAGGGGTATGTTTGTCCTGTATAGATCCACTGGGACCTCATCTGGACCTGAGGCTTTTCCTATGGGGCATCTATTAATAGCCTCTATCACATCAGCCTGTTCAATCTTGAGGCAACACAAAGGCTGAAGAGGAGCCATAAAGGCTACTACTGTCGTTATCTGGCTCCCAGTCTGGACAGGTCAGGTCCCTCCCGACATGCCTGGCCTGAATACAATTGGATAAAGTGTCTATCCAGAGCACTGTGGGAATCACTGTGTCAAGCCCAGTTTGGTGAGGTTTCTCCAGATAATTACGGCTCACCGTGTGCCTAAAGAGTTTGCTATCCTTAAGCCTGCTAGCCATAATTAGACTATGATAAGCTTCCTCACTCAATGCTTTTTTCTGGGCCACTAATGCCTTCTTAACTAACTTTCTGCAGATGCGCACGTGCTCACAATCTCTTGGCACCGCTTAAGTGTTGACAGTAACTGATTGTGGGTCTTTGTACAGTTGGCGTCAAACCATCTAGCTTGTTTGATAGTGTGCGTGCTGTTTGTAATAGTGAGCATTTCCTTAGCCTCCCCACAAATCCTGTCAAAGCTATCAATTATTGCCCCCCCCGATCTCTTGAGACATGTCAAAAGTCGCAATAGGTTAAATCCATTAGTTTCTATTGTAAGGAATCGTTATCAACTCTGGCCCATTTCATAATGACCCCCTTGTTAATTGTGTGTGCCAGGGGTAAAGTATGGGTCGCCATTTTAACCTCAGTAAAAAAGAAGCGTCACCAACCAAAACAGCAATAAGCCTGTGATCACTCAAAGGAGAATCTAATGGCACACTCTCCAATCCATGTTCTAAAGTTTTCTGAGAATAAAATAAAATCAATCCAGCTAGAGCAGTCACGCCCCACAAAAGGGGGGGTGACAACTGGACTGCTGGTTAGAGAGTCAAGAACAAACACCAGGTCATATCTCAACAAAAGGAAATCGAGTTTGTCACCATACGGACTATGTTCAACGTGCGTGATTGGATCTCCATCAATGGTCAGCAAGCCACAAGATACTGCAGATGGGGAGTGGCAATTATTTGCATTAAAATTCCCCATCCATATGATCACATAGCTGCCATTTAAGCAACCCAGAATCTGTTCAATCTCCGCATTCAATGCTTTAGCTACCACGAAATTGCTAACATCGAAAACATTATAAAAATTAACAAAATACATCTGTTTGGCACTTTATAAGCAGCATTTGAAAATAAGAAGAATCCAAGTTCGTCTACACAACTTGGCCATGAAATGTCAGAGAGACTCAGATAATTAGACCTCCCTTAGCCCTACCCATGGACCCTGAGATGTCTGGAGTGAAATGGGTCACAAATCTGTCAATGAAAACTATTTCTAGCAGCCATGTTTCTTGTATACAAAATACCGCATACGGTTTGATAAAATTTAGCCAATCCTGATTTGTCAGTTTTGCGGCCACACCTGCCATGTTCCATGACGCAAGCCGTAATAGTTCGTCTCCACTGTTTCCGGAGCACTCTGTGGAAGAAATTGACTCAGTGGGGATAGATAGATTGGGCATGATCCCCACATGGCTGTCTCCATTATTTCCAGAGGACTTCCTGGGAGAGATTGACTCAATGGAGATGCAAGGATTAGGGATGATCCCCGAGTGGTCTGCAATATTATCTGTGAAATGGCCTGGGTTAATTTCTTGACTTGAGAGTCAGTCCCATTGATCTCGCTGCAACAGAGGCCAAAACCTAATTGTAACTTGTGAGAGGCTGGCCTGGTATATGATGTTCACTTATGTAAGTGGACACCCTGCACCAGTCCAGACAGCCCTTATGGTGATTTAAGAGGTCTTAGACAACCTTAGAAAGCTCTCTAAGTGGTAGCTGTGGAGAGCAGCCTTGAGGCTTAGTCCAGAAGGAGTGTGAAGCAGCTTGTTTTATCAGAATACAATCTTATGGGTATAGATCAAATGAAAAAAAAACACGCAAGGTATTTATAAAAATATGTATTTATTATATAACTCACTAACACATATATATATATATCCTACCCAGAGATATGCACAATGCACACAATACTTTGCATAGAAATCAAGTAAATAGCACGGAATACACAGTGGACCCCGGGGGGGACCAAACCATATACTAAGAAAGTGGTATAAGAACCACAACTCGGGTCAAGACAATGTTCAGAGGACATAGAAGTGCTGAGAACTCAGGGAACCATCCAGGATGAGTGACTAGGAACCCCACGGAGAGCGTTTGCAGTGTGGGAACACGACCGCGTGCTGCGTTCAAATCAACGTGTAAGTCGCGGTTGGAATTTTAGAGATTAAGGACCCTTCCCAGTGGACCCTGAAGAAACCCTGTGGAACACAGAAGGTTGAAGAGCCACCCCACCCGTGGATACACTAGTACCCATGTTAACTACTCCAGGGAAGCCGGGTGCATAGGTGTGAAGTGGTGTCGGAAACCACCGTCAAACTCAATGGAGGACTTCAGGAAAGTGCCGCTACTGGAGAAGGAGAAAGTGTCCGGTGGAATCTGAAGGTGGATTCTAGTTGAGAGATACCTACAAGCAGAGGGGACAGAGTCTATGTCACTCAGGAGTGACCAGGCGATCTAGAAGATGAATGCCCACTGCTGTCAGGAGTTGCAGGAGAGTTGACGGTGACCTTGACTCTGCAGCTCTGAGGACCACGTGATGCTGAGGAAGACCAGGAGCAATGCATGAGCTGTCCCACGTCAGATGTCGAGAGTTGAGGGGTCGGTGTCTGGCGGGAGCACCAACAAGCCTTGGCAACTGCAAACAATGTAGAAGTCGAAGAAGGTACAATGTTGGGACCAGCAAGGTCCAGGGGACTCACCACAAGCTGGGGAGTCAGGGCAGGTCCAAGCAATCAGGGGAGCCCAAAAGAAACAAAGGTGACCCTCAAATGGACCCACAGGCCGGAGGCAATGGAGTTGCGAGAGGACCTCGGGCAGATCACCAAAAGATTCAGGCCACGGTGCAAACGATGCAATGTGGACAAAGACTTTGGTCACTGGAGATGCTTGAAATTGGGGCTACTTGGAGCCCAAAGATCTTGGTGGAAGGAAGCCAACAAGCCTTTGCCACTGCAAGTCGACGCTATGCACAGGGGTTCGGTTCCTGCGGCTCCCACGAAGGATACTGACCTCAAACTTGTTGAGAGGACAAGGCAGGCCTCGGCGAGAGCTGTGGAGAACCACCACCTGTGTTGCAGAACCTTTCGGAGTCCGTAGAAGCTCAGGATCAGCAGACTGGTCAGCTTAGTTGCGGTGCCTGCGAATGCAGGGAAGTGACTCCTTCACTTCAAGGGAGATTCCTTCAGGTGTCTTTGATGCCCACAGGCCTTGGAAGGTTCCTGTATGGTGCACAGACAATGCAGCAGACTTGAAGAAAGACGAAGTCGAGCCCAAACGAAGTCCAGCAAAGTCCAGAGTGCCCAGACGGTAGAAGTAGAAGTGGTGTCTGAATTGAATCTTGTCCCACGACGAATCTAGGGACCCACCCACAGGTAAGCCCTTAAGTACCTTCAGGAAAGGGTTGGGACGATTCAGGGGACCCTCCCAGTGGAGGGCTTGGACAGGAGGGGGGTTACTCCCATGTCCTTTGTCCAGTTTCGCGCCCGAGTGGGAGCCAGCGGCTCCCAGAACTCGTCTGAACTGGACTATGCACCGGGGACACCAAATGTGCTCCTCATGCAGACTGAGTGGTGCTGGTAAGAGCATCCACCTGGCCCCAATACACTAAATCCTGTCTGGGAAGTGGTCACACCTCCCTGTGACAGGATACCTATTGTTCTACCTTCCCCTGCTCGAGCTTGGCTCAGCAGCAGGAGGGTAAAATCGTGTCTCTGGTCGGCAGCAGCTATGTTATGCTGTCCGGGTCTAGAAGACTGGCACCGGGAACACTGAGAGCCTAATGGAGGGCTCTTCCAGTGCTTGGAATCATACCTACCACACCGTTTACGGTGTGGGGGTATGATTCCAACATGTTTGATACCAAACATGATAGCCAATTACGAGATGGTCATCGCGTAATTACGCGGTGCCCCTCTATTTGGTATATGGCTGCTGCACTTACAACCTGGGAGAATGGACTCAGTGGACTGTAGGGGTGTCCTGCTCATGCAGGTACACCCTCACACTTAGAACCATGCACCCTGCCTTCAGGATTGCAAAGGCCTGCTATAGGGGTGACTTATAGGTTTTAAGTGCAGTGACCCTAGATATAGGAAACCTATATCTTTCGTAAGTGGTGCTAGCACCAGCTTACACAGGCTGCAATGGTCTCCTATGGGTGGTATAATACATGCTTCAGCCCATGGGGGACCTCTGAGGTACCTATGCCCTGGGTACCCTAGTACCATATACTAGGGACTGATAAGGGTACCCCAGTATCCAATCTGGAATGTACCTAAGTACTGAACATAACAAGTTAGGGCAGAAAGCAGAGAGACTGGGGTCCTGATTAGCAGGATCCCAGTCAGACTAGTCAAAAAAAGCTTAACTCCAGGCAAAAAGTGGGGGTAACCATAATAGCAGATCCTACTTTCCTACATAACGGGAACAGGGTTTGAGAAATATCGAAATGCCTGAGGCTGGTTACTTGCTGGTCTGTAGAAGATTCCCAGACGGAGGGTCTTGATCGCCGAGGGGCTTTAAGTAAAGCACTTTAGTTTCTCCAGGATGTATTTTACAACAGTTCTGATCTTAAAATGATCAACTATCCAGTTAGTGTTGTCGAGTTTAGGATGGAAGCCAACCCAAGAGAGTCTCCGCACAAGATTGATTTGGGTGTGAAGTCCCCCATCCTCTTATTTAACCAGTGCACCACCTTATTTAATAGTTGGTTGTAACTCTTTCGCATACCTGGCCTCAAGGGGGTTACTCTGTTGAGGACCAGGATGAGCAGCCTGAGGGAGCAGCTGGAGAGTTGGAAGATCTGATTGACAGGACAAATGGCAATGACCCTCACCTTCCACATTAGTAAATACGGTGCCCCCTGCTTCTACTTCGAGGCTTCCCTGTGGGCCACGATTCTCCACAAATGGCCCAGAAGGTTGTATAGGGAAGGATGCTGGCTGAGTTCTCAGGGGAGGTCGGAAAAGAAGAGCAGGATTCCTAGGGCCAGTGACAGACCCCCGCACCATATGGGTTTCCGTGCAGACATCCCTAGTCAGAGGCCTAGAGAGCTGTCCATTTTGATTGGAGCCCTGACATGTGCCTAAAGAACCTAGCCTGCTCATCACAGCCCTGACAAAGTCTCATAATTCTTTCTCCAGGCAGACAGTCTGATTAAATATCTCTGACTCTGAGGGCAATACCCCGCTTCAGAGGATATCGCAGCTGTTGGGTAAGAAACCATAACGGGTTTTCCCTTCCTGCGTTGGGGTCACTTCTTTTTAGCCGGAGGCGAGAAGCAATATGAATCTAGGGCAGTGGGGAAAGACATGGCCTCTAGGTGGTCTATTTCATCATGAACAACTACTGCACATGGATTGTTCCCCCCACCGCCCACCACCACCATGCCATTCTGTTGCAGGGAACAGCTAGAAATCCGGATCAGCCCCAGTGAGGCTTTGGACTTTTTCTCATTGTGTTTCCCCGGTGCAGTTTTAATTACAGAGCACAACTGTTCCTCAACAGAGCATATTTCTTGCTCAAGAGGCCCCATAACATTTGTGAGGTAAAATACAATAGTGCCGGTCCGTTGATTGTCTTTTAAGGAGGTGGACTTCCTTTTGCCCATGACAGGCCAACTAGCACTTCAATAAGTCACAATATATTGGCTGGGAAATCAATACCCGAAGTGTGAACTTACTGAAGTGAGATCTCAGAGGGGTGGCCCGGCCTCTTCTGGCCACTGATAGGTGCAGATGGGCCTGCTCATGGCCCATTCTTCACCCGGGCGCAACCCACACGCGTTCTGTGCAGTGGGAAGCGTGGAAGCGCTTTGTAGCGTGGTATCAGGGGCCCCTCCTCCTCCTGCTCAGTGGTCTCTCTGGGGCTTGTAACCCCCTTGCAGTCTCTCAGTGTCCCATGCAGCGGGAAGCGTGCAGGCGCTTTGTAGCACGGTATCAGGGGCCCCTCGTTCTCCTGATCATAGGTCTCTCTGGGGCTTGTAGCAGCCCCTTGCAGTCTCTCAGTGTCCCATGCAGTGGGAAGCATGCAGGTGCTTTTTAGCGCAATATCAGGTGCCCCTCCTCTTCCTGCTCAGTGGTCTCTCTGGGGCTTATAGCCCCCTTGCAGTCTCTTAGTGTCCATTGCAGCGGGAAGCGTGCAGGCACTCTGTAGCGTGGTATTAGGTGCCCCTCCTCCTCCTGCTCAGCGGTCTCTCGGGGGCTTGTAGTCCGCTTCCAGTCTCTCAGTGTCCCATGCAGTGGGAAGCGTGCAGGCGCTTTGTAGTGCGGTATCCGGTATCCCTCCTCCTCCTTGTGCTCAGTGGTCTCTCTGGGGCTTGTAGCCCCCTTGCAGTCTCTCAGTGTCCCGTGCAGCGGGTAGCGTGCAGGCACATTGTATCGCGGTATCAGGTCCCCGCCTCCTCATGCACAGCTGTCTCTCTGGGGCCTGTTGTACCCTTGCAGTCTCTCAGTGTCCCATGCAGCGGGAAGCGTGCAGGTGCTTTGTAGCGTGGTATCAGGTGCCCCTTCTGCTCCTGCTCAACAGTCTCCCTGGGACTTGTAGCCCCCTTGCAGTCTCTCGGTGTCCAGTGCAGCGGGTAGCGTGCAGGCGCATTGTATTGCAGTATCAGGTACCCCTCCTCCTCGTGCTCAGCAGTCTCTCTGGGGCTTGTAGTCCCCTTGCAGTCTCTCAGTGTCCCATGCAGTGGGAAGCATGCAGGTGTGTCTTGTAGTTCCTATAAAACCTATACAGGATCTGCGCGTTTAGACAATATACACTGCAAGCTTGGTGTCCAAACTGATTCCAGACACCCCCACCGAGTATGTTGGTCTGTAACCAGCTAGCTCACAGTGCCACTAGAAACTCCTCTACCATGGAGAGAATAGTTCTTGGCAACTATCGAACATGACAACCCTGATCCCTCAGAATTGTGGAACCAGTGCAATACTTTTCGCTCAGTCACTCGTGCTCACTTGGTCTCAGAGAGATACATAGAATAAATGATATCGACGTTTTTCAATAAGTATTTATTGAACACTCGTCATTCTAGTGTAAAATAGGTGTGCTGAAACAACCACGAGACAGAAACAGATATAAATGATTAGAAGCACTAAGAAGGTGAAAGGATGGTAGATTTCTACCATTCTGCTATAATCATGAACATAGGCGAGTATATAAAATACATGACAATAAAATGCGTACTCCTACGATGCTACCCTAACTAGATGTACCTAAGTGTACCTAGCATGTGTGTAGGTTTTAAGCCAAGAATCCCTCTAGGATAAAGTGAACCCCATTACCTGAAGTGAGAGACTGTGGGACCCTGTCTTGGTTTCGAGTTGGTCACCCCGCAAGGGATGTTCAGACCACTGCGAGCTGGACTATCTGCATGCAGGAACCTCAGCGACTTCGTCAATGTGTCGGCATGGATGTCGTGATCTCCTCTGACTATCTCAGCAAGATGTGATGTTTAAATACCCGAAGGTATCCCCAGGGAGTTCTACCTTGCTGTGCCACTGTCGGACTTAGGATGACGTCGGGAATGAACCTTGTACATTGTTATTATGCAGGAGATGGTAGTCCTGCTGAGTTTCCAAGAATCCAAGGATCATCATGCATAATGTATGAGGCTATTGTTCAGGGAAAACACCACGTTCTGTAAGCAGTACTGTAACTAGGTAAAAGGTCAGTCCTAGCAGCCCGTTATGTATGTAGTGTAGGGGCGAATATAAGTGAAAGGTTGGGATGTTACCCTGGCCTATATTGGGGTACCTATATGGAATATAACACCCACTCCTCATCCGAATGGACGACATAATCTAATTCTAACATACTACCTGTCTAGGTACTGGTACGCAAACATATGTAGTAAAAACCATAGTTCTGCTAAAAAAAATTAAAAACTCTAAAAAGTGCTAAAACAGAAGAATTGTCACTCAAGCAATAGCTCTACTGTGTCCGAATATAGTTCGAACAACTACAAGCATCGGAAAGCCATGCAGGTCATAAAAAGTGTCAATTGTTTTGGAGTTCCAATATGGAGTTTGTTTGAAAAGGCCGAATTTCTCCCAGCACACGATGAGACAAATGTTTATGTCTCCTGGCTGGTAGACGCAACATCGCTGTTGCCTGCCTTCGCAGACGGCGATCTGTAGTGTAGTTCCTATAGTACCCCAGCAGGACCTGCGCTTTTGGATAACATACACTGTGGGCCTGGTAGCAGACTGATTCTGAGCACCCCCACCGCGTATGTTAGCCTGTTTTGCATTAGCTAGCTCACAGTGCCACTAGAATCTCCTTTTTATCAGAGAGATTAGTTTTTGGCAACCTCAGAACACGACAACCCTGATTCCTCAGACTCGTGGAAACAATGTACTACTTTTCGCTCAGTCACTCGTGCTTGCTCATTTGGTCTCAGAGAGTTACACAGAAGAAACAGTCGAGCGTGTTTACAATAAGAATTTATTGCACAGTTGTTCTTCTAGTATAAAATATATGTGCTGCGACAACTGTTAAACAGTAGCAGAGATATATGATCAGCAGTACAGTGAATAAAAAAGGATAGTACAGTTCTACCATTTTGCAATAGTCATGAACATATACATGAATATAAAGTGCATTTATAAAATAAAGCGCATACTCCTGCGATGCCTGTCTAGATGTACCTAAGTGTACCTAGCACGTGAGTAGGTGCGAAAGAAGCCAAGAATCCCGCTAGGATTTAGTCAAACCCCATTACCTGAATAATGAGAGTGTGGGACCTCATCCTGGTCTCGTGTTGGACACCCCGCAAGGGATGATTAGACCACTATCAGCTGGAGCGACTGCATGTAGGAGCCTCAGCGTCTCTGGTCAGTGTGTCGGCCTGGAAGTCTCGGTTCCCTCTAACTACTGATAGCAAGAGGTGCTGTATTTATACAGAAAACTATAGAGTCCCTTTGTCCCTTGTGTCTTGTATTAGCCATTGTTGGGTATGAAGATGACGTATGGGATGAACCGGTTACGTAGATGTTTATGCAGGTGGATCCTAGCCCCTGCCTGGTTTCCTAGAACTCTTATGAATAATTAATCATACAGGATGAGCACATCGAAGATGGTATAGGAGGCCTTTGTTCGGGAAAAACCCTCCTTCTGTACCCAAACCACAGTCTAGATAAGGTTCAGCCCTCAGCGCCCGTTATTGTGGAGAATAGGGAACTAATGTAGGTGAAAGATTATGCCTATATTAGGGCATCTCAAACCATGCCTATATTTGGGCATCTATATGAAACATAACAGATCCCTGTAACCCCTCGCAGATTACGTCAATCGAGCACACATGATCTTCCGTACTACCTGCAGGCGATGCTGGGGCAGCTTGTGCGTCATCCAAGGCCTGGGTGTCAGTGGAGGAGCCGGTATCTATTCCAACAGGAGCAGTGAGTTCCTGTGGAGGCTCTAAGAATGCCGCCATCAACATAGGAATACGCTGGGGACACTGCAGAACATGGGCCGTTATCGGGTCCAGCAATGCATCAACGTCCGGTTGCGCAACTGATGGAAGTGTCAGACAGAGATCCAACACGCATTCTTCTCCGCAGAACAGGCATCGGAGAACAGGTAAGATGCAGTCCATCCAGACTGGTCTAAACGACCGGAACCAAGATGCACTCAGTTCCCTTAGGCGAGGTGTGCCCAGATGTTGTACTATGCGATCACGGTATTTGCGCTCCTGGAGTACTGGAGTTGCTTAGCAGAAAAAGTACAATCAGGATTCCTGCTATTAGAAACAGGATCAGCGGAAGTCCTCCAAAAATGCTTCCGAATACGGAGTGTATAAAGTTTGGTATAACTCCGAGGACCGTCTGAAAGGTACTTAACAGTCCCGAACCTATGGTCTTAAACAGGTGTACTATACCTGTCGTATCAGACATGTTAAAGATAAGATTTACCATTTCTGCAAAATGGAAGGGGCAGTTCGTACGTATGAGTGCCTGTATCTCTGCCGAGGACCTTGCTTCTTGGAGATCAAATGTCTCCCGGAGGGAGGTTAAGAGCACGGTTTTCTGTAGAAGCATGGCTTTCATTCTGCTCAGAGTATCAAACCGTATAAAAGAAACATTCAACGAAGGCCATAGCGGCGCCTCCCTGACTGTGTGTGTCAGTGGAAACAATACTTGCATACAGCAAGTAACACTGGAGCTCATGGTGACTGGATATACGATGCCCGGAAGCATCCCACAACAACCTTGATCATTCAGCATCAAGTAACTCCCATTTGAAAGTAGCCTGAAAACTGGGGTAATCACGGCTGCTGAGGTACCCCTCAAGTGACAGAATAGGTTAGCTACTGAACATTGCAGGCCCCGTGCAGCATGATATCTTGGCATATGAGAGACACACTTAAAGCGTTCTCACAGTTTGTACCGCTTAAAAACACTTCTAGATCCCCACTCCTGCATCGAAATCTATACAGTAATTCCCAAGATTCCTTGATGAATTCCTTAACCATCTCTTCATATCTGCCTGCCTGTTGTTGTTCTAGGCAATACTGAAACTGGAAAGTTGTGACCGGTAAAGTTATATGGCCATGTATTAACCACTCTGTGGACGGTGATTCTGCCATAGTAAAAGGTAATCTGTCCAGTTTTTCAATACGCAGCATTGAATATTTTGCTCCCCTCTGTGCCATTTTCATCTGTTTTTCCGTTAGATTGTATGCAGAAAACAGTGACGTACTGTTGATAGAACGCCAAGGCACATAACCTGCGCGCAATGATTGCAGCGTCCAGCTCAGTAACATAATAGAACGTAATTGTGATTGCCTGTGCTGTAGTATGGACAAATCCTGTTCTAGTACATCAATAGCAGAAGATACAATGTTGTCCAGTGAATAAATCCTGGAAGTTAACGTAGTCATGCCATTGTCAACTACAGCTAACGCCTTTTCTAAGTTAATCCTATCTATTTCTCGAAGTCCCTCTGCTGCTTCTTGTTGGGAGATTTTCCAAACTTCATTATAGACAGCATAATAGAAACATTTCTGACGTGGCTTTCTGGGACCTAATAAAAAATCCCAGAGGTCCACATCCTCTGTAAGTAAGGATAAGTGTTGTTTCACCTGTGGAAGTGTTGAGGTCTTTAGCCAATCGAGGCATAACTTCCCAACACTGTATAATGTCACCAGCCCTGGATGTTCTCTTTGTACATAGCGTGGGTCTGGCCTATGGATACTGAACCCTTCGGTTGTACCCCTGAATCTTTCTTGACATCTGTTAGTGTCTTTGGGCCAAACCAACCACCCCTTCCAATTGGGGTCTGATCTATTGTATTGTAAGATGTCATCTAATGTATCCCCTTTCAGTGATGTATAATTACCCTCGGCCTGTGATGGTGTTGGAATCCGAGGTGTGTTCAAATCCTTGTTCTTGGCTATCCCAAGCCAGGAAGTCTGTTGCACAGTTTCATTTAGAAATATCATCTGCTGAGGAATGTGGCATGCTCTAAATAGGGCTTCTGTTCCCTGGACTTGCCAGTCTCTAGAACCCCAGACTGATTTTAAGCCTATAGTGTCTTTCCATAAGTCGAAACCCTGTTCAGACAATTGGGTAAAAAGGAAGCACAGTAAATCTGTTTGGTGTTAGTCAGCATATTTTTCTGTGCGGATGTCAGTGCAACCTTATAGTAATATGAGGTCGGGTCTGAAACATTAAACCCTGAAAAATATGAAAATGTTTGTGCAAACGTTTTCGAACTATTTTTCGGTGGTGTAGAGCAATGTTCCCATTGGTGATATGGAAAAACATTCCTAGGGGTACTGGATTTGTGTAGAAAATGATGACCATAATGTTGATAACAATACATTGTGTTAAAGTCTGAAGTGTCTTCTAACATTTCATTGCTAGAAAATGCAGCATTTTGTTCTAAATTAGACAGCATGTTATTTACAGTTTCAAAATCCCAATCATTGGAAAATGTACTGGAGGTAATGATATCATTTAAGGAAATTTTAAATAAATGTGGTATTTTTAAAAGTTCGGTCGGACCAAATATATCATAATCAACCTTGTCCCATACTATACCATCAGGTATAGGAACTGCTGTAATGTTCACTGATGACAAGTCTCTTTGTTCACGATGTGATGAAAGGTGAGGTTTCAGGATTAAGTTCACTTTTGATGCTGCAGAGCTTTGGCGAAGGTAAGTTCCATTTATAAGTAAGCAAATGACAGTTACTAAGCCTATCTAGAAAAGAAAGAAAAGTATCCCCGGGCTTATCCAAAGTTCTATCCAATGTGACACCAGTTAAGTCTGTCTAAGAAAGGTCAAGAAGTCTTTCATTTGTTGTTTACGAGATAATGGGGCTGGCATTATTCCAGGTTCACTTGGATCCAACGAAAAGATATCAAAGTCGATGAAATAGCCAGATGCAGTTCGATCTATTTTAGGTAGCTAGCAGGTTTTGTTGAACTTGTAGATTGCTCTTGTTGAGGCATGTTTATGTAGACATCAGTGTTAGGTCGAACTGAAATTTGTCTTTCATTTTGATTTTGATTTTCTGTATCAAGAGGAACAAGTTCCATGGCATTATTGCATAGTCCATCATTCCGTATGGGAGACTCTTCAAACGTGATGAGCCTTTCCGTCTGAACTTCCTGTATGGTAGCAAGAGGAGGGCGTTGAAGGAAGTGACCCGATTAGGGCCACCCGGGTCCCTCGCGACCACCTCTCAGCCTTCCATACAAATAAAGAGTCGGTCAGACAGTAGAGAATACAAACCAAGTATATTTTATTCAGGTACACTCGAGCGGAGTCCAGTCTGACCAGCCTCCTAGGATTGCTGCAGAGGGACTGACTTCAGCAAGCATGGCAATACATTATGAACAATGCAGAACCAATAAAGACACACCCTAACGGAAATTTCCAGTTGGTAGCTGGTGAACAAAGGAGATATCTAGTGGGAAAGGTATGCACTAACAAGAACAGTGTATTCATTAGTACGGCATGGCTCAACCTTGGAGAAATGAAAAGTATCGCAGCTGCTTTCAGCTGGGTCAGAGAGAGAGACAGAAGTTAGTTTAGATCATGGCTCAAAATGGCGGCTGAATATAAAATGGTGCCGCAAATGCTAACTTACGACGTACAATGCATGAACAACTCAGCTAAAACATTTTTATTCCAACTGACCCTTCTTTTAGCATTCGCTAAATCCTTTTATTACTGCCTAGAGGCGGACAACATTTTGTAGGAATAAGAGCTACCACTACAAGCTGATGTGTACATAGTCAATATTCAAAGATACCCTCATCAATCAACATAATGTCGTTAATATCCTTCTGCAACATGATCGCAGCATTAGTGTCTTGGGCTGATATTTTTGGCTTAGGTGTCAGAGCACTTACGCAATAAGCTCAACAAGCCGGGAGACAGTGTATACAAAGGCAACATGTAAAGACGATACCAGCAACTGCAACCAAAACAATCAGGATCTTGCAACCCCACGTTGTGAGCATATTCCAGAACCATCCAGAGAGAGTCCAAGTACCATTTTCTTGGTGTATGTCAGATGAGGGTCTATGCAACTTCTGTATGGCAGCATACACATTGGGGGCGTGGTCAGGTATGAACACACAACAGCTACTGCCAATAACACAACAGGCCCCACCCACTGTCTGCAAGTATAAAGTCTAACACCATCCTGTTCTGCAAGGTAACTAACCCTGTAGCCTGAAGCTCAGCAGTGATGTTTGTCAATATACCAGCTGTTGTATTAATGACCCCCTCAACAACCCTTGTTAATCGGCGAATATTAAGGCTATTGGACATGGGGCCCCAAAAGGGTACGATACCCTTCATAGCATCCTCAAACTGTTGTAAGGTAGTATCTGTCTGATCTATATCCTTCGCTGCAGCTGATGATCCTTATGGTAATTGGACGGAGCTATATACACAGGGGGAAGGAGAAAAGAGAGATAACACCTGCCTGACCAACCCCTCGGGAGCCAGACATAAGCTTGAGATCCACAGACGAAATAGACATTAGGGGGTGGTGTTAAGGGCGGACTATCTGTCGTTCTCAATCTGTATGTGGAATTGCATCTGCTCCCCCCACCTTCATCCTCCCTGTTCCTTGGACACAGAAACTAGCTGTTGTGTTGACCACTGACACTGGCATTGGCTGGTCCTCTGTAACATTACGAACTTGGAAAGATTGGAAATACTCAGATGTGTTAAACCCTTGGAAATCAGCCATTTCCGTTCGAAACCAGGTCTCGTTCTTTACTCTTTTGTATGCGTTCATACAGGACCTTAAAAACAATTTACCAAACGTCTCTTGTCCTGTTGTTCCTACGGGGGGAACCCTATGATGGAAATGTACATTGTGTACCACAGTGCGAGAATCGGCAGGTGTCCTATCCAAAGTAGAAAGTTGGGGAACGGGACGCACCATACTGAGCAATTCAAACCAACCCTCGCAACTACTGATGTATGACAGTGGCATGGACAGCAAATTATCACTTTTATGAGTAACTGAGGGAAGCAATCCACAAACCCAACAATTTGTTGTATTGGACACGTTATGAGCTTGATGCAACATTTGTATAAAAACATTATCTGTATAAGACTTTCGGTGCTCTCCTTTGTGAAGGGCCAAGGTAACAAAAATGTGTTATGGGGGAATGGGTGTTGTACCAACCAAAGTATGTACAGGATACTTTTCCTCCAGGAACGAAGCTATTCCAAGTACTGTTATTAATCCAATCACAACTATCAATACAAAGACTATTTTACTCTTTTTGGACCAGCCCTGTTGCGCTTATCGTGGTGATGCAAATGGCTGTTCCTCCTCCTCAATAGGCCGACCAAACGGATACATAATGAAACAAAGAAAAGGGAATGCAATAAAACTGATGGCAATTGTTCCCAGTGTCCGTCTGAGCCTCACTGGTAGACTCCTATTGTTCATCAACGTTGGCGCTCTTGAGCACCGGCGGTGGAGCTGCTCAGTCCTAGCTCGCGATGAATGCCACGTCGTCCATGATAATGTACCCCCCTCCAGGGAGGCACATTCAACTTATCCTGTCCAATGTCAGAACAATGCACCAAGGTCGCCTAACCCTAAGCTAACATCGTTGGTACTATAGCAAAGTATGCCCTAACTTGCACAGTCCATCCCTGTCTAGTCTGACTTTTCCTTTGGTGCACTATTCTTCAACCGAGGACACAAATTGTACCTGGTGACTCCAGGCACAGAGGGGTCAACGAAAAGGGGCTCTATAATGGCTCTTATTTCAGGGGGGACCACTGCATTTAAC
Source organism: Calotriton arnoldi (assembly GCA_963921515.1). NCBI lineage: Eukaryota > Metazoa > Chordata > Amphibia > Caudata > Salamandridae > Calotriton > Calotriton arnoldi. Next base: position 143,991 of record CAWUFW010019818.1, read on the forward strand.
ACGTCGTTGTTCTCAGCATCCGTTTGGGTCCATATAAGCTGCGCGTCACTGAATGGGACGAACTGAGGTATCTTTACTCCCTCAGCATCCCCAATACCATCCCTCACCCATTGATCATAGGGTAAGGCAAGGGTACTCGGCGGCAGTGACTTGAACGTATCCAATTCTTTCGGCCTGCGACTTTTACAGCTGTCCTGGTAGCAAGGAGCACCTGCTCGGGCCCCTTCCAACAGGGCTCCAAGCACTTCTTCCGCTGAATGTTCTTTAGCAGCACCCAGTCCCCCTGCTGGATGTTAAGACCAGGCCCCTCTGGTACAGGCGGAAGCGACTCCTTTATCTGTTGGTGAATAGAACGCAAATTTTCAGTTAACTGGTACAGGTAATCTGTTAACAAAGGGTACTCAATCTCAGAAAATCTGCGCGGTCGCGGGACACCCCAGACATTCGCCGGGCGTCCGAACACGACCTCGTAGGGTGACAATCCTGTCCAAGAATGTGCTGTTGTTCTTGTGGACAAAAGAGCTAGTGGTAAAGCATCTGGCCATTGCAACCCTGTGGTCTCCTGAATCTTTGCCAATTTCAGTTTGAGAGTACCATTGTACTTCTCAACCAATCCTGCTGACTGGGGGTGATTCACAGCATGAAACTTCTGTCTAATGTGCAGTCCTTCACAAACTAGCTGGATAACCTTGGCATTGAAATGATTTCCGTTATCACTCCGGATCAAACAGGGCAAGCTGAAGCGAGGAAAGAACTCCTTCAGGAGTATCTTTGAGGTGGCAATGGCTGTATTTTCTTTAGTGGGGTAGGCCTCAACCCATTTACTGAATGCACAGACAACCACCAACACATACTTCAAATTATTGACCCTGTCCATTTCGATAAAATCTATTTGAAGGACCTCAAAAGGAAAAGTGGGAGGTGCAAAATTACCGGGTGGTGTAGGGGTACCCTTGCCAGGATTGTGCATCATGCACACCATGCAGTATTTCACTAGATGTACAGCTGTCTTGGAGATGTTGTCATTTTGCCATACGGGGTCTAACAGCTTGCAGATACCCTTAGCACTGATATGGGCTGGGCCGTGGGCCATTCTCACTACAGGAAGAACATATGCATTCGGCAACATCCATTTTTGCTTCCCTGACTTATCAATCCAATATCCCTCATCATTCAAGTTCGCTGTACTTTCTTGCCATACTGCTAATTCCTCCTCCGTGGCCTCACTCTGTATCTCCTTCACGTTCTCAAGTGTATCCTCAAACATGGAGAACTCGGGCACCCACCTAGCTGGACCTGCGACAAACATCCTTTTTATTTTTGTTCGGGCTTTTTCCCTAGGTGTCTGATCTGCAAAAGCGTTCCCCTTACCCTCATTGTCAGTAACCTTCTTATGAGCGCTGCACTTCACAATTGCTAATTTCTTAGGGAGTGTCAGAGCGGACAAAAGCCTATGTGTAAGAGGACCATGCTGAATCCGTGTCCCATAGGAAGTAAGGAACCCTCTCTCTGCCCAGAGCCGCCCAAAATTATGTCAGTATAAATATTAACAACCAGTCCCTTGCTCAATTCACAAACTCGAATAAGGGCGACTAATTCAGCTGCCTGGGTGGACTGATAGGGAACTTGTGATGTCTGAATTACCGTACTCAGCGTAGTAATTGCATATGCTGCAGTGGTGGTGCCATCTGGTAATTTGAAAAAAGAGCTATCAACATAGAGTTCCCCTTGGGGGTCAGATAAGGGAACATCAGTAAGGTCTACCCGTCCTTTCGTCTCTTCTTCCGTCCGAAAGATACAATCATGTATGTCAATTTCCTCATTCTCAGAAGGGAGGAGTAGTAACGTGGAGATTCAGAGTGGCACAACGTTTGATCGTAATGTGCTTTTGAAAGAGCGTTAGCTCGTAACCGGTCAGACGCGCACTGGTGAGGTGCTGTGTCCTTGTCTTATTGAAAAGTGTATCCACAGCATGGGGTACCATAACTGTGAGGTCGGTATCAAGTACGAGTCCCGCTGATTGTCTTATTGAGACAGCCACAGCCGCGACCACTCTTAGACAGCTCGGAAGGGCTCGTGCGACAGGGTCAAGCACAGCAGAGAAATAAGCACACAGTCGTTGCTTATCCCCGAATGTTTGTGTTAAAACAGAAAGCGCACAACCATCCAGCTCATTGACGTGCAACACAAAGCATTTGGCATAATTGGGGGTACCAAGCACTGTAGCCGAGTAAGGCACAGTTTTCAATTGCTCAAAAGACCGCTGACACTCTGGCGTCCAAGGCAGGGGCTCATGCACATCTTTTAGTGTTAGTGCAAGCAGAGGCTTAACAAGCAGTGAGTTTCCAGGTATCCACTGCCTGTGATAGGAAGTGATACCTATGAAAGTGCGCACATCTTTATGAGTTTGCGGAACAGGCATTTTCACAATGGTACTGATGCGCTCAAGGGTCAATCTCCTACCCTCCTTCGACAGTAGGTAACCTAAATAGGTGACCTCCTGTCAAAAATACTGGAATTTGGAAAGGGATACCTTATGACCATGGTCAGCTAGATGGAGCAACAATTTAACCGTACTATCTCTGCAACCTTGTTCTGTGTCTGAGGCGATGAGCAGGTCGTCAACATATTGGAGTAATACATTACCTGTGGGGAGCAACAAGGAATCCAGCTGACTTTTCAATGCCTGACTATAGATACTCGGACTCTCTGTATAGCCTTGAGGAGCGCAACAGAATCTAAAGCTTCTACCAGCTAGGGTGAACACAAACAGATACCTGCTGTCAGGATGAATGGGTCTACTGAAGAAGGCAGTTTTCAAGTCAATGACAGAAAAGAATTTAGCAGAAGAAGGAATCATTGTCAAGAGTGTTGTAATGTCAGGGACTACCGGGAACTGGGGAATCACTATTTTTTTAACTTCACGCAAGTCAATCACAAAGCGATAAACATCTGCATGGTCATCAGAGGAATCCAAAGGTGTCCTTTTGAGAATTGGGAGAATAGGGCTATTACAAACATTAGCAGCCGTCTATTCAACCACTCCTCTCTCAATCAAATCCTGCACTATTTGCATCAAAGCTCGCTCACCTGCCTGTGGTATTTTATACTGGGGAATGCGGGGTAAAATAGCACCTTCCTTAACACGTATCGAAACAGGCGATATCTGCAACAAACCCATATCTGTGTCGCCCGTTGCCCACAGTGTGGATGGCACATCTTTAAATTCAGCAGGGAGGGGCGCATCTTTGGACAGACACTGCTTGGCGCACACCACATTTGGACCTATCGTCATATAGACACCGGCTGGGGTGCAATAAATCGTAGCATGCAATTTTTTCAACAAGTCCAAACCCATAAAATTTTCTCCACAATTGGATGTCAACAAAAATGGCGAATCCGCAGTGAAAGGACGAATAGTCAACGCAAGAGGCTTTGAAGTGGGGCTCACAACCGGTACACCAGAAAATCCTACTGAAACATTTGATGGCCAGACAGAGCCACCTCAGGGACCAAGGAATGAGAAATAAAACTGTTTGTTGCACCTGTATCCACCAAAAACTCCTTAGTTGAACCATGCACATCCGCACTAACGTACGGACCTGGTTGGTCTACAGGTATCAAAACTGGTCCCTCACCGTGTCCCCAGCTGTCCTAGCATTAAGACATCCCGGTCACCTCATCCGTATCATAGTCCTCATGATAATATTGTTTGCCCCGAGGGTCGTCAAAGTAGTTTTGATCAGTACGACCCTGAGATGCCTCAGCGTTCTGAACCCTGTCCTGGCCACCATCTTCACGACCCCGCCCTCTGGGGACCGCCACCTTCTTTAAAAGCACAAGGCACTCACTGCGCCAGTGTCCCTCCTCTTTACAGTATGCACACTGATTCACCCCCAAAGGTGCAGTATTACTGGGTCTGCTAGTGCGTGGAAGCTGTCGGACTATACCACCTCGTCCTCTACCATTCCCTCTAGAAGCCTGCTCTAACAACACCTTTGTCTTCAAATCCTTGTGCTTCTTTTCCATCTTCTCCTTCTCCTTATTTTCCCTGTGCTCATAATACTGTGCCATATTCAAGATAACGGAAGGAGGAGAGGTGGACCAGGTGCTCTCGGAAGCCTGTAATCGAGTCGCGATCTCGGGGAGCCGATTTGAAACAAATCTACTAACAAACAAACGCATACCACCCTCAATCGACAAGTCCTGTCCACTATAATCCAAAAAAACACTTTCAAACTGGGTGAAAAAATCAGACACACTCATCTTTCTTCTGACAACAAGCCGATAGCTTGTCCCGATCAATCTTTTGGGGCGGAATAAGGGAGTGCATATAAGTTATAATACGGCTAGGCAGAGCAAGTATCTCCACCTTAGGCTTCTCACCAGGCTTCCTCTCCTGGTCCCATACCTTAATTTGATCCCAGGTACCACCCAATTCAGCGACGTGATCTTGTGTATGTACCTGTCTCCAAATATCAACAGGAACCAACAAACCAAAGAACATTTCGACATCCGCAAGCGTTATTACTGTCGATGAAGCGGCCTCAGTCAATTCTTTATAATATGCAGTAGGATTTTTCCTAGGGTCAGGTAACTGAGTTTTAAGGGACAAGACCTCACTTCTTTTCCATGGAGTATAAACCCACTGTTCCTGAAAACGGGCCTCTACTCTATGCCTAGTCACATTATCATGCTGATCCCGTAGCTCTGGTATCACGGGATGGTATATAGGATGTACCTCCCTCACCGGATACTGAGATACCGGGGTGGGGCTCTTCTCCAACAGTCTTCCCCGATAAGCAACCAATGTTGCGACATTACTGAAGACCTGAGCAGGCTCCATATCAGTAACATACACATGATCCCGAATGTCATATATGATCTGCGGTGCTGCACCCTTGAAATGCTGCTCCCAAAGACCGATCAGAGTAGCCAACATGTGCTTAAGGGCATGTTGCTGTACAAAAGGCTCATAATCTTTCATCACACTCCACACATCTTCCTCACTGTAAATGGGGTTACGAGCCCACTGTGCTGCCTGATTAGCCACCACCTTTTTCTCTGCATCTCCCACATCAGACCGGACCAATGTCCACCCCATGCGCTCCTTAAATTTCGTCCAATCTCTATCCTCAGGGCCGCGCACCGGTGTCTCACTAGTCAGTGATGTTGGGGAATGGAGGAACACAGTGGGGGTGATAATGTAGGTAATGGGCATTAACGTCGCTGCTTGCTGGGTCCTGGGTGTAAGAAATGGTGAAAGAGATACCGAAGCAATAGGTGTTGCAGAAGTGCTAACAGTCGCAGTTGCCACAGACGGCGAGACCAAAGAAAGGACAGAAGGTGCCATGGCCAGGGCAGTCTGATCAACAGTAACGGAAGCAGAAACAGCAGAGACAGAAGAACCAGTTAGCTGGGCCTGCGGGGGCAGAGCGGGATATACCCTCTGTGGGGCATACGGGGGTGGAGGTCGAGCATCTAGCAGTTCCTCTACAAAAACGTCATTTTCTTCTCGGGCTACATAAGATTTATCAATATTCAGTCGAAACCTCCTATCTTCACATTCTATTCCTATCTCCTGCTTCTCTCTATCATGCGCTACAGCTTTCTGAGTCAATGTTTGCATCCTCCCCTTCTGGGCTTCTTTCTCTGCTTTCATTCGCCTCTGTTTAGCCTCTTTTTGCCATGTTCTGAGGGAAGCAAACATAGACTGCCTGCTTCTTCTTGCAAACAACTTCTCCTGTAAAAAAAAAAATTTTTATTCATCAAAAGTGCCCGTCAACGGCCACTGCAACTCTGCATTGTCCCTCATATATTTGTGCCATAGTGTACTAAACATAATAGGGCCAATGCCCTGCTTCACATACATATCAAAATTAGGAGTGCCTTCCGGAGGCGCTGGCTGACTTTCTTCCAGTCGAGCATCAGCAGAACAACAACGACAACAAGAAACCAAAAAACTACTAAACACCGGCATTTTCAAAAGTAAGCCAAATTCGTTCACAAGCACTTTGTATCCAAATTGGTACTCAGACCGTCCCAAATGCAAACCAAAATCGGTCCTCAGACCATACCAAAGACAAACCAAAATGGTACCATATCCACAAAGAACCAAAACAAACTCATCTGGTGCACACAGGTCAAACGAATTTATTCTCCACTGCCGACTCTTCGGACCAAAAGGCCAGATCCAAGGTCTTCACCGTTCAGGACCCCAGTCGGAATGACCGCTGGGCGAGGCACCAACCGGTCAGACAGACGGGGCAGCTGCGAGTTCAGGACTCTCTCGTGCAGGGATCCCTGGTCCGCCCGTCCGACCCGACGTTGGCCCCGACCTCCCCACCCATCCGCAGGCGAGGATGGGTCACCCAATGGAGTCCCTGTTCGGGCACCAACTGAAGGAAGTGACCCAAATAGGGCCACCTGGGTCACTCGCGACCACCTCTCAGCCTTCCATACAAATGAAGAGTCGGTCAGACAGTAGAGAATACAAACCAAGTATATTTAATTCAGGTACACTCGAGTGGAGTCCAGTCTGACCAGCCTCCTAGGATTGCTGCAGAGGGACTGACTTCAGCAAGCATGGCAATACATTATGAACAATGCAGAACCAATAAAGACACACCCTAACTGGAAATTTCCAGTAGGTAGCTGGTGAACAAAGGAGATGCAGAAGGATGAGTATCAATCCTGAGACTGGGCACATGCTATCTCAGCGCCAAGGTCACTCTGCTTGTGCCCGCCGGTCTAAGAGTGGGAGCGGGCCTATCTAGTGGGAAAGGTAAGCATAGGCTTTCCTGTTTTCAGTTTCTATTTTTGGTAAATTCTGGTGGTGTTTTTTCAGTGTTTTCCAGTGATTTCAATACCTCAAAAAAACAGTGGTTACTCATTTTCGCGCCATAAAAAACAACTGAAACAGTGTTTTACCGGTGTTTATGGAACGCTTTGCTTTTATTATTGCTTTTTCCATTTTTTTTCAGAAATTGTATACTGCTCTACATTTCAGAAGCTTAATACAGTCATGGAATACTTTCCATTGTCCTTTGAATCTGCAGCTCAGATTTAACAAGCATTTGCAATGCAATAGGTCTCGCATTTATGCGAGTTTAAGCTATTGGCATTGTAAATGACAAAGCCTTTTATTTAAGTTTTAAAAACGAAAACAAAAATAAAAGGCATTGTTATTTGCAATGTCAATAGCTCAAACTCGAGTAAATGCGAGACCTATTGCATTGCAAATGCTTGTTTTAAATGAAAGCGTGAATTGGTCACTCAGCAAGTTGGAAGTTACAGTCTGTGTTCCAGAGTCGCTACCCCTCTCCTGCTCAGAGAGTGTTGCATTGCATTGTATCATCAATACTGCGCCCTCACATGTGTTGTGTGCGCGAAGCGCTGTTTGGCACTTCATTTGGTGTCTTTCGAAGGAATGGCTGACTGCACATATATTGCATTTTCTGCGTTGTTTATGCGTGGGTACCATTGGCTGCCTGTGCCATAGGAGCCAATATCTAAATATGGTGCCCCGCTCCACCCCCCTACCCTCCCCCAGCTCACATATAGCTCCAATACCTTTGGGTCGAGTTCCCGCTATATAATACTGCTGTGGCTGCTGAAGTGAATGGAGCGTGAGATCTATTGCGACTGCGAGGTGTCTGAAATACAAGTGTACTTAAATTAAAGCCCTGTGCTGTACAGCGCTTAGAAACAGCAGAAGTGCTGTATGACGTGCCACATAAAACAAGCTACCATTTGTATTGGTTTTAATTGATTGAAATGGTGCTGTAATCGAGCATTGCAATTAATTTTTGAAATAAGGTTTTCTTTAGGAAATGTGGCAGTAGAAATGTACGTGTCTTTATTTATGTTAACTACAATTATTCTTCTTTAAATAAAAGGCAGAAGAGATATACCATATATGATGTCTTGCCCCCTGGGCTTAAGGTGCCAGTCACACTGCCCGGCAGCAACGGCCAGCCACATTTCCTTGGTGCAGTCCAAATGGGCTTTCACCACATACGGAACAACCAACTCGCTGCACTCCAATGTTCTCCCGTCACAGCTGCTGGATGAAAGATCAGTAAGATCTCGCTAGGGCCCTGGCTAGCGTTTGAATATGTATTTGGGTAATACCCTTTTCTGCTGACCACATTGGAAGCTGAATGAGAGCGATCCAATAGGAGTCCTCGGGGACCCACATGATGTTCAAAACACCATGCCTTATTGCAGGGCGTACTACGAAGCAGGCTGGCAAGCGGCAAGGTTGTCTTTAGGCCCAAAATAATTCTTTGGGTTTCCATTTTGCCTGGGCGGGGAGTCTTATTTTTCACTCCAGGGTTGGTGCACCCACAGTCTGTCTTTAAAACCACTTTAAAGGTTGAGACTGCCTCAGTGGAAGACTACTATTGTCCTGGAACTTTCTTTTTTCCGCTCGTTCAAGGATATCATGGGACTCCCACTTTCTGCAATCGGTAGTCTTGTGGATGACATCTCCAGCAGGAGTAACAAACACGGGAGGACAGCCTCCAGCCACAATGTGATCTCTGCAACAGAAACACAAACCAATGATCTACATGTGATCAGGGCACACAAGTAATGTTCCTTCGAAACATGGATGGAGGTTTGGACGATGGGCAGACGCATTGTAAGATATGCACTTTGCTACTTAGAAAGCACTTGAATATCCTTGTAAATAATGAATTAAGCTAGCACCCCACGAAGTACATGGTCACCTGACTAGTGCAGTGCCTGCTTCTTACGCACGTTTCTGGTAGCCTAGCAACCTTGATTAAGGACTTGGTAAACATCAGCTGCATAGTTTGAGTGACAGTTCAATGAAGACGGGGTTCGCGCACATTTAAAAAACATGCAAGAAACTTGAGCGTGCCGCCTCTTTCCCCATCGCCCACTCCTTTATTAACAACAAAGCCTCGTTAAGTACATGGTCTTTTTAAAGACCTGTGAAGTACTCGGGTGCGGCCGCACTAAAACAGGCGGCAGACCACACACAACAGCTCCTCTCCCCCCACGTCAGCCAGGCAGGGGGCCGGAAGTTGAGCAAGGTCTCAGACTGTAATATTACCATATGGTTTTCATTCCCGGTAAGTGCGTTTCCCCTTCCCCTGCAGAGCCTCGGCTGTGAATGTATTCTTCCGCAGAGCGGCGCTCCCCAGAGATATGGGGTAACTTTAGTGACCTTCCCGGAAGGGAGCCCATATTTCTCCTTTTCTTTCAACACGATCCAGTTTCCAGACGTCCAGGGGAGGCAGTGGCCAAGATTCAAGGAGAAAGTTCCTTGCAGGGGGCAGGGCTCTTGTGAAGAATGTCTTTCAAGCTCTGCCTCGTCTGCTGAAAATTCAATGTTCCGCTTTTATGTGGTAATATTGTTTGGTGACAGAATATGATTTTTGACAAATTACGACCCCCCCAAACACATACGTACATGATTACGTCTATTGGGATCAGCCACATCTGACAGAGGCAACACTAAACATTGTATACAGTGCACATAACCTATCTGCACAGTATATTTCGTTTTACTGATTTAACAGGGCAGGGTTTTCTAATTATAGTTTCAAACTATCCTCCTTTATTGATATGTCTTTTTCCTACCAGTCTGACTCTTTCGCTCTCCCTCTTTCCCTCTCTTCATCCCTTTTTTCTCTCTCCTGCGTTTACTGCCCCGCCTCTTTCTGCCCTCTCACTGCCTCTCTCACCCCCTCTTTATAACTCTTTTCTCTCTCACTCACCCTATTTTCCTTTCTATTTTGTTTCTCTCATTCTCTCTCTTCCTCTTTCCTGATCTCTCTTTCTATATCTTTTGTCTAGCATAGTCCCTTCCCTTTCGTTCCCTTCCCTTCCTCCCACGTACACTCATACTCTCATGTTACCTCCTCCTGCCTCCCTCCTTCCCTCCTTCCCCACTCATACGCTCTCATTTTATCCCTCCTGCCTTCCTCCCTCTCTCCCCACGTACACTCTCATTTCCCGCCCTCTTGCCCCTCCCTTTCTCCGGTACTCCGCTCCCCGGGTACCAGTTGAGTTTGTTTGCGCAGGGAGCGCTCTCTCCTCCCTGGCCTCCAGTGATTGTCCCATCAGAGCCGGAACCGTGCCCAAGAAGCAAGCCCTGTGAATGGTGGAGGTGAGCCGACACCAGCTTCCCCAGTCCACGTGTCACCGCATATTGATGGAAACCATATGGCCGCATTCTCAGCCGTTCGGGAATAAAAACAACTTTTTTGGAACAGATATGAGAGCAAGTGACAGGTAGTCTGCCTTCATGGCTGCCGTCTGTCTTCTTTCACACTGCTTTCCATCCATCTCTTCCCACCTTTGTGTTGACCTCATCCTTTTCAGTTTTATATTTCTTTCCCTTTTCTCTGTCATTCTTTTTGCATCACATAATAAGAAATGTTTCTGTTTACAGCGCTAGAAAGCTTAAGTGTCTTCAGCATGTTATGCGTATTCGTATAGCGCAGATAGTGCTTCATATCACACTTCGGTCGTTTCGATGCGCTGTATATGACAAGAGCTACGATTACTCACTACAATGGTATTCAATTTACCGGCCCTGGATTGATGGAGGCCTGCATCACCCTTGCCAGGACCTGAACTTGGGAACTGCTTGGGCCATTCACACCTCGTGCAGAAGAAGTGTTTTCCCCTGACACCTCCGCGCCAGGCCACCACAGGCAGGTTGTAATGCTTTGGCTCCATCAAGTGGCCAAAAGGTGCAACAACAAAGAAAATCAGTGACACTCGGTTTAAACCAGGTCAGCTGATTTTCATCCGGTAGGGTACTGTCGGGCAGAGTCGGTTTTAACCGATTTCCGGACAGCCTAGGTATGCACTAACAAGAACAGTGTATTCATTAGTACAACATGGCTCAACCTTGGAGAAACGAAAACTATCGCAGCTGCTTTCAGCTGGGGCAGAGAGAGAGACAGAAGTTAGTTTAGATCATGGCTCAAAATGGAGGCTGAATATAAAATGGTGCCGCAAATGCTAACTTAAGACGTACAATGTATGAACAACTCCGCTAAAACATTTTTATTCCAACAGAGCCGGCTACCCAGGAGCCCACGAGGCCTACTATTCAGTATCGGCCACATAGTGTAGTTTTATCAGATCAATGGAGACAAATCTTTTCTCCTTTTTTCCGGCAAGAGGTGGCAGAAGTACAGTTCTTCTTCCTTCAACTGCCAGGACAGGTACAGGCTTTCTGTATGATGGTCCAAATTCTCTTTTGTCCGTAATCTTTTCTCTGACCAGATCCCCGACTTTTGGAATCTAGACAAGTCTTGCCGTCACTGACTTGACTTCCCCAGTGGCGAACCTTTTCACTAGGACATTGCTCTGTGGAGCCCGTGATTCATGTAAAACAGCCAAACGTTTATTGATGTTAAAAGGTTTTTCATCCGCCAATCTAGGTCAGGTACCCACATTCTCATCCCAAATAGGACCTCATAAGGAGTGACCCCCCCTAGAGAGCTTCTTGGCATGTTGTTTAAGGCCCTCTGGACCCCATATAAGTGATTGACCCAACTACCACCGCGCCTAATACCCTAGCTGTTAATGATTGCTTTAAGTCAAGGTTTCTTCTCTCCACGACCAAATTTCCCTCGGGATGGTACGGAGAGGAGTACCGCAATGTTACACACAAACTCCCATGGCCTCCTTGTAAGCCCTAGAGCTAAATGCGGGGCCACGGTCAGAATGTAATGTGCCAACTGCGTATGTCCCTATAAAGACTCGCAAATCTTTGATAACAGTTCGAGCGTCAGCCGAGCGCTGAGGCCATACCCATAGGAATCTCGAGCAGGATTCCACTGCAACCATTATGTACTTGTAAGCCCCATCTGATTGTAAGGGGCCGAAGTGGTCCAAATAGACAGACGCGAGAGGTCTGTCTGATATCAACAATGGTGTCTGCGCTGGACGTTTTATGGTGGAGCCCTTCATCTGTTGACAGATGTCGCACTTTAAGACATAGTCTTTGGTCTGTTTTGTTAACCCTGGCCACCAATAGTGTTGTTTCAGTAAAGAAACAGTTGCCGTTACACCTGCGTGTGCAGAACCTAGACCCTCATGTGCAGCTAAAATTAAGCCTAATCTGCGATCCATGTTTGGTATTACTCTATCCCCCACTCCTGAAATCTGAGCAAATGGAACGTTGTTTGCATCTAACTTGTTAGAGTACTTGAGTGGAAAACCTTTCGGAAGTGCTTTGTTGTCTTTGCGCGAAGCAATGACAGCTACCATTATCTGTCTGTCTATTATCGTTTTTGAACGAGTGATTGCAACTATGGATGCAGTTCGCACTGCCCCCTTTGCGGCTTCATCAGCCAATGAATTCCCTTCAACGTGAACGCCATCACATTGATGACTCAGCGTGTATCACGTGAGCTCTTGGTAGCTCGTTTAGTCTTTAAACCCATTTTGTCCCCAATAGTGTAGGTATTCATTATATGACTGGACACAGTAAAAGGAATCGCACACAATTAGTGTGGGGAGTTCTCGATCCGTATTAATCAGTGCCAGTAACAGAGCTTTTAGTTCTGCCGGCTGAGCCGTGCAGTCTCCTAGAGACTGAGTTTTTGTACAGCTTGGATGGAACTTGCCATCTTGCATACGACCTTTAACAATCGCACACGCGGCGCTGTACTGTTGTTTACTTCCTATGGCCGGTTGAGCAGATCCGTTTGTGTAAATTATGAATTCATACTGATTTAGAGGCATAATTTCATTCGGGAGAGGATATTCTTGTTCGTATTGCAGGAATGCTTGTGTTTTTAGACTTGGGTCGTATCTGTATTCTACATCTGATGCAGTGAGAGAATTAGCCCATTGTATCCATCGCTGATGTAAAGCCTTAGCATTTGGAACGCTTGCCTTTGTAGCAGCCTTTAAGGCCGGTACTGGAGTCATGACGATAATTTGTTTCCCCTGAGCCAGTGCTCTTTCTCTCACTACAGCAGTCTGTACTGCTGTCAGAATTTTTTCTGTAGATGCAAAACGCATCTCAGCGTTTGTGTACAAATGTGATTTGTATGCTATTGGGACAGTTTCACCTTCTTTGTATGTTAAGTAGGTGTACCCATATTGACCCGCAAGGCCGCAACTATACGGATCACTAGATTGCGGACATTTACGCGTGTCTGTAAGTGTTTGGATGCTATCATGTCAGCTTGTAGGGACCGAAGGATATCTGAGTGTTCCTGTGTCCATTGCCTAACTGAGAAATCCGGTCTTATGAGTTTGTAGAAAGGTTTAACCCTTTCTGCGTAATCCAAAATGTATGTTCTGCCGAAATTTAGGAATTCCAATATGGACTGTAAATTTTTCAATGATTTCGGAGGTTGGAGCAGCGTGCATTTTTCTAAAAAGTTGGCCGCCAAGCTTTTTCCTACACTTGAAAGTTCATATCCCAAAAATAGGACATTGAGATGGGCTATGTTTGATTTTTTAAAGTTAAACTTGTAGCCCTCAGAGGCAAATCCCAAAATTATGGTGCTCACCCTGGTCAAGTGTTCCTCTAGGTCATCATCCGTTAGATAGATATCATAAACATAGGACAATGCCTCCTTATCCATATTCTGTAGTAACTCAGTTACCCTGGCTGAAAACAACCCCGGGCTGTTCTTATACCCCTGGGGGAGTTGACAAAATTGCCGCTGGGACCCCAGCGCAGAAAATGCTGTCAAGTGTCTGCTCTCAGGCGCTATATTTTGGCAGAAAAATCCATTTGAGATATCTAGTGTTGTTTTGTATTTTTTCCGCACAATGTTATTCATTAATGCGGCACTATGTGCATTTTGTACTGCAAATGTTTTTGTGCATGAGTTTAGATGTCTGTAATCTAAAACTAGACGATATGAATTGTCGGGTTTCATTACGGGAAACAAAGGATTATTCATTGAAGAGGTGCAAGTTTCAATCACACCTTGGTATTCAAGTTGATCTAAGATCTCCCTGACCTGTTTTTTCGCTTCCTGTTTTATTGGATACTGTCTCTGTGGAGTTGGAGTAGATTTTAGTGGTATCACGTGGTGAGTTGATTCTTCATCCCACCCAACATGGTTGCGATATAATGCAGGAGCAAGGGCTACTGCCCACTCCCATGCGTATGTATGTTTTAAGCATTGGGGAACCAGGTCGGAAAAAGCTGGCATAATTACCGTTTCTCCCCTTGGGCATTCCATAACAATAGTAGGTGGCCAATCTCTCTCAGCTGAAAGGATGTCGTAGCCAAAAGTCAGGTTCTCCCAAAAGAGACCTTTAATTTTTCTGGGCTTCTCCCCTTCTATTCTGAGTATTATCTTGTGTAACTTATGTGGGACACTTACCCTAGTATCAGGTGTTTCCACTGTGATATACTCACTCAACTCAGCTATCACCAGAAATTCCATCAGGTTCTGGCGAGCTATTGTTACTTCTGCTGCGCTGTCTAGCATCGTCAGAGCTCATTCCCAGTTCAGTAGTTGAGTCCTCGGAATTCTGGGCATGTCTAACTTTGAGACCTGCTACTTTCTTCTTTTTGAATTTAGGATTTGCTTTAGGCTTTTCTTCTTTTTTGGAAGCGTAGTCTGAAGTGCGTTGCCGGTCTCTGAACTTTGTACGCTCTTCTTGTCTGTGTTCTGATCGTCCTTCCCTCTCCAAGTTGTTTGATGAACCCTGAAAGGTACGAGAGGAACGTGTACCAGTGTCCTGATACCTGTCAGGTTTTTTAATGTTATCTCTATTCCTAAGGTTATACCTCCTTTCAGGGGGCTCCTGTTGAGGAGACCTGCCCTTGGATTGAGATCTATTCTTTTGTTGTTTGTTATTATCCCATTTCTTTTTTGAAGAAACCGGTGTTTGCTTTGCCTGTTCTTTATCTGGACCTCCCATTAGTTGAGGTTTTACTGGTCTAGCTCCCAAACTATCCCTACCTAATTCTGCATAAGCAGTTTCAATTATTTGAAGTAATTCTGTCTCCTGTTGTAAAGGAGTGAAATCTCTCAAACGTTGGCGTATTGCCACTGATGCTGCTTCCCTTTAATATTTGCTAATATTATAGCTGATACCTGGGGAAAGTTATTTAGTAACTTCATCCCTAAGTTCAGAGCAGTTTCTGCTCCATGCTCGTTCTGTATTTGTCTCAATACGTCTGGTATTACTGCTAATGAAGGGATACCATGAGTTCTGGTATAGATTGCAGCGAAAACTGTACCCCAAGAGGTACAATCCTCTATCGGGGGAGCTATCCCCATCGGCAAATAAATTGTTAGCATTCTATGCTTTTCGTGTGGACCAGTGTGTGGAAATACTGCCTCTAGCTGTGTTATTTTTTGAGCTATCCAGAAAGGCATTTGTTCACGTTTAGTGGGCATTTTACCCATCACTGCGTGTAACGTTTGTGGTGTAATTTTAGTTGTAGAAGTTTGGACTGGTCCTGGTTGTGTAGCCGGTGTTGGCTGAAGTGTGAGTGTTCTCATCACAAACTGTGTCATGTTTCTGTAAAGTTTTATTAATTCTTTATGAAGTGTAAGTAAGTCTCCTGCTGCATTGTGTCAATGTCAGGGTGTGGTGTATAGGCCGCTAGTACCGGCCATGTTGCTCCGTCTCTTCCGAGCAGACCGAGTCTTACTCTATTTCTTGTATGGGGTAGGGCGCCTTTAAACCAGTATAAGTGTTCCTGGTAAGTGAGTAGAATTTCAATGTCCTCGTACGGACAATATTCGTTCTGTATTTCATCTTCTGTGTAGTAATGAAATTTGTTAGTGCATTCGCCTGTGGGAATGTAACCCATGAATAGAATACCTCTGTTCTAAATGATTCGTGTTCATCAATCACGAATGTTACTGACCCACCCCTAGCTGTAACACCATATGCTACTAGCTTTAGGGTGATGGCATTTCTAACATTTTTCGCAATGTGAATTGCGTCTGCATCTTCTTCTTCTCCTGAGAGGTTTAATGCAACCACAGGATCTTCCTGTACAGTCATTGTTTTAGTAAGAAGAGCTTTTCAAGGGAACTGAGATAAGGTGTTATGCACAATAGGAACACTGTATCCTCCCAGCTTGATTAAACCAACAGCCAATACATAGGATTTTGCCTACTCAGCTGTGGTGGATTTTGTTCCCTCCCACTCTAGACGTCTCTGGGGAAATGTGAGTAGGGGTCTCTGAGAATAGCACGACTGAACTACTCAGATTTGACCGTTAAATAAGTACCCAACCAACGTTGGCGGCGCCATGTCATGTAGTTCCTATAAAACCTATACAGGATCTGCGCGTTTAGACAACATACACTGCGGGCTTGGTGTCTAAACTGATTCCAGACACCCCCACCGAGTATGTTGGCCTGTATACCAGCTAGCTCACAGTGCCACTAGAAACTCCTCTTACCAAGGAGAGAATAGTTCTTGGCAACTATCGAACATGACAATCCTGATCCCTCAGAATTGTGGAAACAGTGCAATACTTTTCGCTCAGTCATTCGTGCTCACTTGGTCTCAGAGAGATACACCGAATAAACGATATCGACATTTTTCAATAAGCATTTATTGAACACTCGTCATTCTAGTGTAAAATAGGTGTGCTGAAACAACCACTAGACAGAAACAGATATAAATGATTAGAAGCACTAACAAGGTGAAAGGATGGTAGATTTCTACCATTCTGCTATAATCATGAACATAGGCAAGCATATAAAATACATGACAATAAAATGCGTACTCCTATGATGCTACCCTAACTAGATGCACCTAAGTGTACCTAGCATGTGTGTAGGTGTTAAGCCAAGAATCCATCTAGGATAAAGTCAACCCCATTAGCTGAAGTGAGAGACTGTGGGACCCCGTCTTGGTCTCGAGTTGGACACCCTGCAAGGGATGTTCAGACCACTGCATGCTGGAGTATCTGCATGCAGGAGCCTCAGCGTCTCGCGTCAGTGTGTCGGAATGGAAGTCGTGATCTCTTCTGACTATCTCAGCAAGATGTGATGTTTATATACCTGAAGTTATCCCCAGGGGGTTCTACCTTGCTGTGCCACTGTCGGACTAAGGATCACATCGGGAATGAACCTTGCACATAGTTATTATGCAGGAGATGGTAGTCCTGTTGAGTGTCCAAGAATCCAAGGATCCTCATGCATAATTGTTATATTTGACTTGCGTCTCTCTTTTCCCTGGCCGTGACTTCTCTGCTGCTCAGCTAGTGTGAGTGTCAGAATGCCTGGTGACCTCATGGAATGTTGGAGTGCCTGGCTGGTGTGTGGAGTGGCAGTTGATGGCAGGCAGGCTGAGCGGCAGGGAGGCTGCTCCTGGTGGTGCTTGTCTTTTCTTATCTTCTACTCAACTTGGAACTAAGCGTGAATAAAGCTAACTTGTTCTATACACTTGGCGAATGGACTTTTCTATGTACAACATTTTTGGCGACGATTTAAAACGAACCTACGCTTTGAGGAAGGAAGACGGGAGCAAAGGAACTAAGGACTTAATTAAGGACTGTGAAACTTGTCAACCGAAAATAAAGAAACGCCCTGGTAAGCCCCACCAGTGTCCAATAACAGCTAGACAGCCTGCAGCCTGGGCGTTTGGACTTTGAACCTGCATGAGAAGTGTCATGGTCAGACAGCAGGTTTTGTTTTGGCAGTAGAAACTGCTGCTTTGGCAAACAGCTGTCACCTGGAAGACTTCGGGGTTAATACCTACATGTTTGCCAGTGAAGAATGACACCTTGAAATTAGCTGAAAGGGGGCGAAGGTGACTTAATGGAAGCTACAGTATTGCCTTTGTGTGAGCAAGCTTTGTTTGGAGTTTTCTGCTCGGGGTGCCTGTGTGTCGGCGCATGATTGACTCTGAGCAAGAGTGTACCCTGTGTCGGAGTCAAGCAGAGCAAGGTTCCCTCACTCCGTCTGGAGAACAGACAGCATTGATGAAGAAGGAGTCTCCCTCTGTCTTGAGGGTAAGAGCTTTTGGAGTGCTGCCACTGAAAGGAGAAGGAGACACGCGGAACACCCTGCAAGCTGTGAGAAGGGAAAAGCTGACGGAGGAGTCGTGCAGAGAGGAAAAGCGTGAGTGACTAGGAGCATGGAGTACACTGCATCGTAAAGAGACGAAAGGCGCAGCGGTAAGGAGAGTACGGCGGGGCAGCAAGCAGTGCAGAGAGGAGGCGTAAGAGACAGCGCAGAGTGAGTAGCGCAGAGAGGAGAGTGCTGCGGGCGTGGAAGAGACGCCGTGAGACTGAGGAGCGCGTAAGGCATGAGAAGGAGTGCTGCGCATATAAAAAAAAAAACGAAGAGAAAAGCCGTACTGGTAAGGAGAGCATGATTTTTTTTTTTGCCACCCCAGAGGCACTGCAAGGAACGGCTAGTTGAGACTGAAACGGCACTGTTGGAGAGCCTATGCACTTTTTTGGAAGGGCGGAGACTGCTGACCGGGTGTTATTCAGTGAGTGTGGGAGTTTTTATGGATTTGGTTGTTGCTGCTGCGCAATGGCAGTTGAGCCGCTGGGAGTCATTCAAACATCTCTCGAGCTGTGCATAGCGCGCGCAGCCTTACCTCTCCTGTGACACCTCCATTCTTGAACCGGTCACGCTTTTGACTCTACGCATATCAGGACTGGAAAGGGACGTTCTGCAGAATGGACGTGCTGCGAGCCATCCGGCGCAGCGTCACTGAGTGTGCCGCCATTTTGTGGTTGGCGGCAACTTTGATTCTATCTGCGTTTTTGTTCACCCTGGTTACTCCTGTCTGATTCCACAACAACGTCTTGTTTTGCCAACCACGCATCTTTGCATGAGCGATGTGCAGGGAAAAGTCGAAACGCTGTGTCTTGGCTGAAAGAGGAGACACACAGAACACCCTGTAGGTTGTGGGAGGAAGAGAAAAGGTGCTGGAGGAGTCGTTCAGTGAGGCAACGCGTGATTGACATGGAGCGGGTGTCGGAGCTTAAGGGAAAGTGAGACGTGCTTTCAACACAGAGGGAAGCCGTAGTGGTAAGGAGAGTACTGCGGGGAGCAAGCGGTGGAAAGTAGAGGTGTTAAGGACGGCGCAGCGGGCAGTGAGCTGTTGTTGAAAGAAGCGCTGTGAGGAGAGCACTGCGGGGGTAGGAGATGCCATGGGGAACTGGGAGCTCTTAACTCAAGCCAAGCGTCGAGAGTTGTAAGAGGATCTAACAGGCAAGGCATGCGCTGTTAAAGGCAGAATAGTCAAGCACTTTACCGTGTGAGGAGCGCACCAACATCTCCGATCTTCGTGTGGGAGAGCAGGCTTGTACTCCACAGTGGATATCTGGGAGGGTTTTTAAAAAAAAAAAAAACGAAGATCAATTGTAGCTTTGTGTGGGAAACTTTTTTGAACTGAATCGCGGGACACACTACATTGTCGTTTACTATTCACACTCCATGGGGGACGATAACTAAGAGGATGTCACTGCGCCACCGTGGATCGGGTGGCAACATCAACATGGAACTATCACGATAAGAGAACACCTTTGATGCGGACTTCGGGTGGAAGATCGTCCACCGGAGTATAACACTTTCCTTGTGTTTGTTTCCATTGCTATTTATTGTAATGCTTGATTTCTTGTGTATTGGTGTGTGGGTTTGTTGCAAAATGGTTGCAGAGTCTATTACAATGAGGTTGGGTGATCTGTGCCCCTGTTCAGTCTTCTAGTATGGCTAGTACTCTTTATGGTGTTGTAGGTGTTTGGTGCCACTGTGCTTCATAGGGATGTGTGTTCCCTGTTGAGTGCCCCAGAATGTTTTGGGGTGGTGTGTGAAGTTGTGGGCGTTGAGTGCCCCAGTCCAGTTTCTTGGGACGGAAGGTGCCCCAGTTATGTGCTACAGGGTGGTGTGTGTGCCCTGTTATGGGTAGGTTGTGGGGTGGGTGGTTAGTACCCTATTACGTTGAGGTTGTGTGGTGGTGAGTGTCCCAGTTCTGGCTTTCAAGGGTGGTGAGTACCCTGTGGTGTTGAGGTTGTGGGGTGGTTAGTGCCCCAGTTCTATTGATTGCCATTGTCTTGGATGGATAGTACCCTATTACGGAATTTAGGTGGGTGGTTAGTGCCCAATGCTCTAAATGTTTTTCCTTCCTTCACTTCAGAGTGGAACCGAGTCGAAAGCGTTTCTTAGAGCTGTCCCTGGTGCATGTGTGGAGACTACGAGAAAGTTGGGAGCACATGTAAACGCTTTCCTTTTCTTCACTTCAGAGTGGAGTAGAGTGGAGCAGAATCGACAGCGTTTCTTAGAGCTGTCTCTGGTGTATGTGTGGAGACAACGAGGAATTTGGGAGCACTGAAGGTCTGAGAGAGAGGATTTTATGAGCACAATCCAAAGGAGCCCACAAGAACATGGGAGGAGTTGTTTTGCCCAGCTGTGTGTGCCCTGTTATGGGTAGGTTGTGGGGTGGGTGGTTAGTACCCTATTACGTTGAGGTTGTGTGGTGGTGAGTGTCCCAGTTCTGGCTTTCAAGGGTGGTGAGTACCCTGTGGTGTTGAGGTTGTGGGGTGGTTAGTGCCCCAGTTGTATTGATTGCCATTGTCTTGGGTGGTTAGTACGCAATTATGGAATTTAGGTGGGTGGTTAGTGCCCAATGCTCTAAATGTTTTTCCTTCCTTCACTTCAGAGTGGAGCAGAGTGGAGCAGAGTCGACAGCGTTTCTTAGAGCTGTCTCTGGTGTATGTGTGGAGACTACGAGGAATTTGGGAGCACTGAAGGTCTGAGAGAGAGGATTTTATGAGCACAATCCGAAGGAGCCCACAAGAACATGGGAGGAGTTGTTTTGCCCAGCTGTCCCTGCCACAGGACCTGCTGGTTTGGTTTGGCGGTGCTGAGTGGTGCGCGAGAGTTGCCAGCAGCTAGCTGTTCTGGGACAGCTGATGGACACCCCTGGTGAGATGTTTTGGCAGTGTGAGGAGAGCCTACACACCGTGCTGATTGATAGATTGATAGAGTAGAGGCTGGAGATGTCTCTTAAGCCGCAGACTTAAGAGACTTGGAAATGTACCACGATTGAGGTGTTGGGTGACTTGGAGCATACCTTCTCCATCTACTGAGGTACTGTGTGGTGAATTTAGTGTGAAAATAATTTTTATGTTACCACTTTATTTTTCGCAGCGCTGCAAGTTGTTTTAAAAGTGCGCGAGACGGGTAATGCATGTATTGCTTACCTGCTTCGTGGTTGCGAGGAGCACCGCAGTGGCCTGTGTATATGTTTTTAAAAATAAGAGCAATGGAATGTGGCATTCTTCTGTTTGAGAGGCAGGAGGTCATGGAACCTTGCCTGCAGTTGGGGGTCTGCTTAACAACATAGCACATTATTTTTGAACTGCGCCACAGCGATAGCTACATGGAGCTTATGGACAAGTGCTTCACTTTGTGTGAGGATCTTGGGTGAGAGACAGCTCACCGGAGCTCAAGATTTTATAGCGAGATCTTTACTCTGCTATGCGGTCAGGGCTCTTAATGCTTAAAATGTGTTTTGTTTTTGTTTTTCATTTCATCACTGTGTTATTGTTTGGTGGAGGTGGTTGCAGAGTGGTGAAGTATAGTGCCCCAGTTAGATCTCACAGGGTGGTGTGTACCCTGTTATGAGAGGTCGTGGGGTGGTGAGTACCCCAGTTAGGTTGCACAGGGTGGTGTGTACCCTGTTATGTGTAGGTTGAGGGGCGGTATGTGCTCTAGTTATGTTTCACAGGGTGGCGTGTACCCTGATATGAGAGGTCGTGGGGTGGTGAGTACTGGGGGTGGTGAGTACCCCAGTTATGTTCCACAAGATGGTGTGTACCCTGTTAAGACAGGTCGTAGGGTGGTGAGTACCTCAGTTATGTTCCACAGGGTTGTGTGTACCCTGTTATGTGTAGGTTGAGGGGCGGTATGTACACCAGTTATGTTTCACAGGGTGGTGTGTACCCTGCTATGTGAGGTTTTGGGGGTGGTGAGTGCCCCAGTCCTATGGTCAAGGGTGGTGAGTACCTCAGTTATGTTCCACAGGGTTGTGTGTACCCTGTTATGTGTAGGTTGAGGGGCGGTATGTACACCAGTTATGTTTCACAGGGTGGTGTGTACCCTGCTATGTGAGGTTTTGGGGGTGGTGAGTGCCCCAGTCCTATGGTCAAGGGTGGTGAGTACCCTGTTGGGTTGTGCTTGTGGGGCGGTGGGTGTCCCAGTTCTGGATTTCAAGGGTGGTGAGTACCCTGTTGTGTTGAGGTTGTGGGCTGGTCAGTACCCTATTACGGTATGTTGTTGGGTGGTTAGTGCCCAATGCCTTTAGTTTTGAGCCTTGCCCTTGCAATGCTCGTTTTTCTATATTTTCCCCAAGGGAGGGGGATGGGGTTAATCTCTATGTCTTTATTTGGGGTCAATCTCAATGTCTTTAAAAATGCAATGTAAACGTTTTCCTTTCCTTCACTTCAGTTTGGTTTCCCTAAGGAAGGGGGATATGTTATATTTGACTTGCGTCTCTCTTTTCCCTGGCCGTGACTTCTCTGCTGCTCAGCTAGTGTGAGTGTCAGAATGCCTGATGACCTCATGGAATGTTGGAGTGCCTGGCTGGTGTGTGGAGTGGCAGTTGATGGCAGGCAGGCTGAGCGGCAGGGAGGCTGCTCCTGGTGGGGCTTGTCTTTTCTTATCTTCTACTCAACTTGGAACTAAGCGTGAATAAAGCTAACTTGTTCTATACACTTGGCGAATGGACTTTTCTATGTACAACAATAATGAATGAAGCTATTGTTCAGGGAAAACCCCATGTTCTGTAAGCAGTACTGTAACTAGGTAAAGGGTCAGTCCTAGCAGCCCGTTATGTATGTAGTGTAGGGACGAATATAGGTGCTCAGTGGTCTCTCTGGGACTTGTAGCCCCCTTGCAGTCTCTCAGTGTTGGCGATGCAGCGAGCACAAGGTAAATAGTTTTATTTATTCATTTACTCCTGCCCGTCGTATGTCCGACTCCACTACCCCACCCCGCCCCAACGCCGCGCAGCACTCCCTCTGCGAGCCGCCACTGTACGATATATATGTATATCCAATAGTCTAAATCCAGGATTCATAATATGGCAACAAAGCCTCTAAAGCCTTATTTCCGCCCATCCCTCCACACATGGTAAATGGGGATGTGGTGTGTTTTCAGCCCACGAAAGGCAATTGTTAGAAGTGATGTGTTTTCAACAACGGAGAAGTGCAACTTACACTTTGTTTATCTTTGGCCTTGGTTGTGCGTAGTGACCTGTTAAACAAAAATTCACTTGTAGAACATTCCTCCGCAGGTGATGGTTGCCATGGAAAGATGGCTTACCTTTTCTGAAGCTCATGGCTGCAAAGAAGAGTTGTAAGAAAAAGTTATAACATAAGAGAATGGACTTCTACGTGAGTTTCATGCCTTGTTTTGAAGTGATCAAAGTGTGCAAAAAATAGAGGGATCAGAGTACCCTGAGGTACAGCCATGTCTGTGTGAGAGAGAGATTGTTTTGGCAGCAGAGCGCATGTCCTTAGTGGGATTTTGATGTCATGATCTGGTGATGATCGACTGTCTATCAGGTGGACAGTTTCAAAAGGACATGCTGGAAGCATTCGTAAGGTACTGTCAACATTTGGATGTACAGTTCTATTCCTATGTTGATGTTCAGGTGAGATGTCACGGACCGGAGCTCGGACAGCCTACAGATGAAGAGCTCAAGGACTGGTCAGTCGAAGAGTGCTCATTCCTTGGCTGCTGACTGATGTCCATCGACCTGGAGCAGTCGGGTGTACAACGATGTGAAAGTCAGATGATGAGGCGGTAGAAGATTTTGAATTATTCATGAACTGTTCAGTTGCAGGTGTTTTTCTCTCTTGATGGCGATACTGTAAAAGCGCAATGCTAACGGTGTTGATCCCGTTTAATTTCATGTAGTGTATGAGACTAGAACTACCTTCGCAATTTGTATGGGTGGTGACAGTGCCTAAGTGCTGGATGTTAGGGTGCCCCGAGAAGTTCTGCATTGTAAGTGGTGGAATGTTATTTGTGAGTTAAGGTGCTACTCTGAGCGCAAGGAACCCCTAAAATCTTACACCCCAAAGGGCAACTTAAGAAAACGCCCATGGGTGGATGGGTCAGGGATGGTGTTAAATCTCAGTTTCATGAGGTAATGTGTCCCAAAATAAGTTGCAACAAAGCATCTAAAAAATACAGTCAATTAAAGGAGGACAGACTCAATAAGAGGGCGCTGGGGTGGAATTAGAAGTGTAGAATGATTGATTACAAAAATTCAAAAGGGTACAATACAAATTGGTAAAGTGCAGATGCATAAAATCATTGCCATAAAGGCTCTCAGCAATAGAACAATACAGAATAATGGGCAAAATCAAAAATACTCCAAAATGAGCAGCAAAATCAGAGAGAAATCGATCCCTAGTAACATTGGGAAGTCATCTGGCTCACCCCCAAATTCGAAGGCTTATATTGCAAATATTCTCATAGTCTATAATGAAAACTACTGATTCAGCATGGTGTGAGCAAAAGAATACAATTTCGGCAAATTGGAGCACAGAATGATAGAGTGTCATACTGTTGTAAGGCTTGTAGTCCCCCTTGCAGTCTCTCAGTTTCTCATGCAGCACCAACCCACTTTTGAACATTGATACACCCCCCCTCTATGCTAATATCATTCAGAGGTGGCAGAACAAATTAGTTACAAAACAACGGTGAATTATTGTGAATGAATGCAGCAGCAGATGGAAGAGACCTTGAATGTTGTCACATTACTGAGCCCATGTTTGAAAGACTTTTTCGACATTGGGAAGTAAACAAACAAACTTTGCTTGACCACGTGCAGCAGAAATAATAAGCAGTGACTGTGCAGGGTGAGACATCCATTTAGAACAAGATGATGCTGAGGCCTAGTTAGCATGAGACAAGAAAAGACACTTTAACAAGTGATAGTAAAATTGTTTTCAAGGCAACAACATCATATAAACTTGCACATGTAAATTCAAGTGTAGATCCATAACAAGCATGCTGTTAATAATGCACAAAACCCTCTACACTGTCCGTGTTCTGGACCCTGTCCTTTTTACATGTGAAAAGTAAGTTTCACTATATATCCCTGGTCCTCTGAAACTGTGCGGTAGTGGGTATGGTGACTATATGTCTCTGGTCCTGCAAGAGTGCACAGCAGAGAGTGAAGGTAGTGTTTGTTCCTCATTCTACAAGAGTATGTAGTAGAGGGTGAGCGGGTAGAAAATCTTCCCTGGTCCTGCAAGCGTGTGCAGCAGGGGGTGAGGGT
Organism: Calotriton arnoldi; assembly: GCA_963921515.1. Taxonomy (NCBI): domain Eukaryota; kingdom Metazoa; phylum Chordata; class Amphibia; order Caudata; family Salamandridae; genus Calotriton; species Calotriton arnoldi. The sequence continues at coordinate 169,239 of CAWUFW010019818.1, forward strand.
TGTATTTGTTCCTGGTCCTGCAAGAGTGGGCATTAGACAGTGATTATGTAGTAGAGTCCCCTGGTCCATCAAGAGTGCCCAGTAGAGGGTATGTTAAGTATGCGCACCTCACATGCAAGAGTGCGCAATAGAGGGTTATGTTATGCAGATTTGTAGAGCGCACTATCACCCGGCAGATATTGTCCCTGGTTCTGCAAGAGTGTGCAGTAGAGGAGGAGAGTAGTATATGTCCGTGGTCCTGTGAGAGTGAGCAGTAGAGGTCTGTTGGGTATTTGTCCCTGGTCCTGCGATCGCGCAATAGAGGGTGGGCGTAGTGTATGTCCATGGTCCTGCATGAGTGTTCAGTAGAGGGTGAGTTGGGTGTTTGTCCCTGGTCCTCTAATAGTGCAGTAGAGAGTGGGCGTAGTGTATGTCCCTGGTGCTGCAAGAGTGTACAGTAGAGGGTGAGTGTGTAGTATATTTCCCAGGTTCTGTGAGAGTGTGTATTAGAGGGTGAGTGTACTTCATGCCCCAGGTTCTGTGATAGTGCGCAGAGGAGGAAAGGTGTGTGATTTATGTCCCTGGACCTGCCCCGGAACGCGGTATAGGTTTATGTGGAGGATATGTCCCTAGTCCTGCAAGACTGCGCAGTAGAGGGTGAATGTGTAGTATTTTTCCCTGGTCCTGCAAGAACGTACAGTAGAGGATGTGTGTAGTGTCTGTCCCTGGTCCTGCCACAGTGCGCAGTAGAGGGTGAATGTGTAGTATATTTCACTGGTCCTGCGAGAGTGTAGAGTATGTGTAGTGCCTCTCCATGGTCCTGCAAGAGAGCGCAGTAGAAGGTGAGTGTGTAGTATATTTACCTGGGCCTGTGAGAGTGTGTATTAGAGAGTAGGTGTACCTACTGTCGCTGGTTCTGCGAGAGTGTGCAGCAGAGGAAAGGTGTGTGATTTATGGCTCTGTACCTGTGACTGAATGCAGTAGAGTTTTCTGTGGAGGACATGTTACTGGTCCTGCCAGAGTGCGCAGTAGAGGGGGAATGTGTAGTATATTTACCTGGTCCTGCGAGAGTGCACAGTAGAGGATGTGTGTAGTGTCTCTCCATGGTCCTGCAAGAGTGCGCAGTAGAGGGTGAATGTGTAGTATTTTTCCCTGGTCCTGCAAGAGTGTACAGTAGAGGATGTGTGTAGTGTCTGTCCCTGGTCCTGCCACAGTGCGCAGTAGAGGGTGAATGTGTAGTATATTTCACTGGTCCTGTGAGAGTGTAGAGTATGTGTAGTGCCTCTCCATGGTCCTGCAAGAGAGCGCAGTAGAAGGTGAGTGTGTAGTATATTTACCTGGTCCTCTGAGAGTGTGTATTAGAGAGTAAGTGTACCTACTGTCGCTGGTTCTGCGAGAGTGTGCAGCAGAGGAAAGGTGTGTGATTTATGGCTCTGTACCTGTGACTGAATGCAGTAGAGTTTTCTGTGGAGGACATGTTACTGGTCCTGCCAGAGTGCACAGTAGAGGGGGAATGTGTAGTATAGTTACCTGGTCCTGCGAGAGTGCACAGTAGAGGATGTGTGTAGTGTCTCTCCATGGTCCTGCAAGAGTGCGCAGTAGAGGGTGAATGTGTAGTATTTTTCCCTGGTCCTGCAAGAGTGTACAGTAGAGGATGTGTGTAGTGTCTGTCCCTGGTCCTGCCACAGTGCGCAGTAGAGGGTGAATGTGTAGTATATTTCACTGGTCCTGTGAGAGTGTAGAGTATGTGTAGTGCCTCTCCATGGTCCTGCAAGAGAGTGCAGTAGAAGGTGAGTGTGTAGTATATTTACCTGGTCCTGTGAGAGTGTGTATTAGAGAGTAAGTGTACCTACTGTCGCTGGTTCTCCGAGAGTGTGCAGCAGAGGAAAGGTGTGTGATGTATGGCTCTGTACCTGTGACTGAATGCAGCAGAGTTTTCTGTGGAGGACATGTTACTGGTCCTGCCAGAGTGTGCAGTAGAGGGGGAATGTGTAGTATATTTACCTGGTCCTGCAAGAGTGCGCAGTAGAAGGTGAGTGTGGAGTATATTTCCCTGGTCATGTGAGAGTGTGTATTAGAGTGTAGGTGTGTGATTTATGTCCCTGTACCTGTGACTGAATGCAGTAGAGGTTTCTGTGGAGGACATGTTACTGGTCCTGCCAGAGTGCGCAGTAGAGGGTGAGTGTAGTTTGTTAATTACAAAGATGGGGGATGGGGAGCTAGAGAAAAAACAGGTCCAGTACCCACGCTCCCAAGGCTAACGTGATAATCACTCAAGGGTAACTGTTCCTAAAGAAAAGGAGAAGCTGGCCAATGTGGTTGCATGAAGAAGTAGTGAGAGAAACTTAGCTCTCAAAAAAGGTTGGAAACGAAACACTGTGGAGGTGGGGGAATTTCTCCTTTTGGTAAAAGTGCCCTCACACACCCATGCGAGTGTCATGCTTCATCATCGGGCTTTGCTCCTCGTGGGGGTGGCGCTGTGCTGCTGGAGACTCAGCAAAGTTACAGACTGTGACATAGCACTGTCTCCAGCAGTGACACAGCACAAGCCTGTGGTCTTTTTGTGGTGGCACTTTCTTTGCCCACTGCAAAAATACCGCAGATTTTGAGGTTTTCGGCCGCAAATTTTGCTTTTTTTACAGTGAAATTTGCCACCCAAAGCCACAAAATCCTGGGGGTCTGTTTAAAGAAACAAGGAAGGATCTCCCCCTTCACCTCCGGTGAAGCCCGACACTGCACCAATTCAGGAAAGACCCCAAAACCTGGCTTTTCGAATGACTCCAACTGAGCTGCGCACACCCACCCCTGAGCGCCTGAGACACTAACAGGTGAGTAGAGCGCTTTATAAAACCCTGATTGATTGATTGATTGATTGATTGATTGAAGGGTGAAAAAGACCGAATTGGGCATTGAGGGAGCATAGTGCAGGATGCATTTCGAGAAATCTTTTCTGTCTTTCTGCTGTAGATTTAGCAAAATCCTCAGCAAAAAATAATGAGTTAAAAGACCAAGAAATGCAACCTTTGTTCTTTGCTGCTTTAATCACCATAGAAAGATCTTGGTATTCCAGAAAGAAGGTAACACCACAAGGTTTCTGCGATGAAGAAGCATGGTAGGAACGGTGGCCAAGCCTGTGGGCTCATTGTATATTTAAATGAGCGGAATCTGTCACATCAAGGATATTAGGAAGAAACGATTGAAAAAATGAAATAGGTTGAGACTCCTCCACATCCTCAGCAAGACCATAAATACGAAGATTGTTACGTCAATTACTGTTTTCCAAGTTCTAAGTCAGTTTTTTGAGGAGTGCGACCTCAGTTTGGAGGAGTGTAACATCTTGAGCAGTTCCATAGCAGTATCTCTGTT